>JAQZBX010065291.1:0-16336 GCA_029593785.1 Cabassous unicinctus | reverse complement strand
TCTAATCATTTTCAATTGAAATATACATACATTTTAGTAAAATAATATCACATTTTTGAGAAGGATAATGATTATCACTATGTGTGGGACCCAGATGTCCTCCCACCAAGTCCTCAGCATGTAGCTGCCTACATGAATTAGACATAAACTATAGGTTAACAACCTTCTCCAGAAGGGGTAAAATGCATAGATGGTATCAATAACTATAATCTTCCCAAAGTAGTAAGTGTCCTTGGAAAACGTCCTTCCTATGAGTGTAGTGAAAAGATCTCTAAACCCCATGTGTGTCATTACAGGACCCTAACAGGAACTATGTTCTCATACCCTATGGAATGGCCTTGTTATCACACCTATGGAATGTCATTGTTACCCTTTATATCACCCTTCATTTTCCCGTCTCTTTTAAGAGCTCTATCTTCATTCTCTGAATCACCACCTTCAGAGATTCTCTCCTGTCTGTAAGTCCCAATAAAGCTTCTGCCTGACTAAGTGTCAGGCATGTTCTTTGGTCTTGCAGCCTCACCCACTCATGCCCTTCAGGAGATGAGTTGTAACAATTGGCAAGCCATGGGCCAGGAGACCAAAGTACCACCTGCAGTAGTATGCATATACTCAGGGAAAGGAGAATCCATGGGGAAAACCCCAGGTTGGCCTATAAAGCCCATGGTGGGAGGGGTGGCTGCCCTCCTGGATAAGCAGGGACTACTGAAACAATATGGTGATGCCCTAAAACATCTGGTTGGTATGCTGGCTGTGCTACAGCAAGTAGCAGAGCAGCTACACAGGAAAAGAGAGACTGCCATATAGTGGCAGCTGTAGTCAGGAGACTTGCCAGTGGCTACCAATTCTGAACAAGAGGTAAGGGCTTCTGTGTACCACTTAGAAGGAAATTTAAAATTAGAAAGGACTATGAGCCTAGCAAAGGCAGAGATGAAAGATTACTTAACCAATCTCCTATGCAGGGTTGATGATCAGTTATATTGCAGAACTGTGTAAACTGGAAGAGTTTAATGGGATGTTAGTAAGACAATGTTTTAAATTTTATTCACATTTTATTTTGTTCAGAATTTTTATCAAGGTATTAAAAAGAGCTTTCAGTTTTGAATCAATAGCTTACTCCTGAACTTCAAATCTAAGTGTACTCCTGAAGATTAATCCAGAATATATATGTTAAATGTCTGTCTGTCTAGACAGCTAAATTAGTGCTTAACTGCATTTATACTGCTCAAGTATTCCTAACTGGTTGCTGATTACTAATAAAATTTTTTTACAAGAACAAATTTGTATATTATAGGTAATGCTGATTCCAGAGGAGATCTTAAAAGTAATAAAAATGAGAGGGGAATGATGGAGAGCTTGGACACAGCCATACCAAAAGAGTTAGAATTATGAGTCAAATTAGTGAGTTTTGTTTCTGTTGGTGTGTCTTAACTCTTTTTGTGTTTGCCTGTGTGTTCAGTGTGTAATGTCACATCTCCAGATGGTAATATTAAATTAACAAATGACAACTCTTAAAAGAGTTCTATTCAAATTGCTAAAAAACAAATGGGTGCTTTTATAGGTAAATGAGTACTCCTGAAGCCCAAATTGAAGAAGACAAATGGACTAAAATGTCACATAAAATATGAATAAAGAAACTATTTAAAAGAAAGAAGTCTAGAAGTTTGTCCTGAATTCTCCTGTAATCTTTCAATAGCCTATCATGATCCCAGGGTCTTCTAACCTTAATTGAATTCCAGTGACTCATTAAAGTTGATTTAGGAAACTAAGAACATGGGCTGCATGTGGAAAGATAGGGGAGATGTGAGTTTAGCCAGAATTTGGTCTACTAGGCCAAAAAATTAAAATAGTAGGGACAGAGGGGTGTTACAGAATAAACCTTGTTTGGTATAGTCTGACCTGTAATTCCCCAATTAAATTTTAACAGCTTTTGAGTAGTCAGTAATAATCCAATGGCCAAATTTCAATAAGTAAAGAGAAAAAAATCCTTGAAAGCTATGGAAAGATTTTTCTAAGTTAAGATTAGACAAATTATATTGGGTGTAATCTCCTTAAGTTTATAGGATACTAATACAATAAATTAACATTACTTGTATTAAATCTTTAAGATGACGAAAATTGTAAGTTTCTGGCTAATGAAATTATTACAAACTTATTTTAAAATTTTTTTGTCTAAATTGAAATGAATATATTTTTTCTTCACAAAAAAGAATGAGGGATATGAAACTTAAATGGATGGAGAAAGAAGGAAAATTTTGTGGAAGTGAAATCATAGTCAATGCTGACTAATATTTGACAAGCTTCTTTTAGGGTATATGATGTGTCCTAAGATAAGATGGCTGGTTTTCATAAAATCAAGGTGGAAAAATATAAGACAAGGCTTGAATGAATATAGAAAGTTGTAGAAGGTAGCATGAAGTATGGAAATGTGTTTTGTAAAGGTGAAATTTTTCTTGAGAAACAATAACTATAGTCTACATGGTTACGGTTGGTTATAAGAAGTTGCAAAACATTTTCTAAAGTGAAATATTTAAAAGGTTAATTCCAGGAAGCCATTATTAAATAGAATCCTGAACTGATGTTGATAACAAAGTGACTTCATAATAGGGAAACCTGTCAGAGACCACCTGAATCTGCATATTAAGGTGTGGTATGGGGAAGATAATTTTGATTCCATTTAGAACCTCAGGTTTTCAATAAATAATGGAGAAAGTAGTTTTTCCTATATTGCTAAAGTAAAATACCTGTTAAATTAATGTAATCATGATAGAGGTATAGAAGTAAAAAGTAAAGTATTAAAACTAGTTAAGTTCATTTAATATGTTATAAACTGCATTGGAAGTATTTAGAAAATGTATAAAAATTAAAAGACGGACTTCAATATTGTCAAACTCTTTTGTTCATTCAAACTAGGTCTGTAGTACCCTTCATGGTGCCTCTGCATTTGTATTATTGCCCTGGTTGGTCACTATAACCCCTAAAATAATAAAAGGATCTACCACCTCTCTAGACATACTCCTGAAATGGATGGAAAGTAGGTTGTAGTTTCAGACTTCTGCAGCAGCTGGTGATGGCTCAATATGGCCACATTTGCAATGGACATTGCCTCTAGACTGGCTCTTTTTCATGGTGCTGAAAGGTGCCATGCATCAGGCCAGTGAAACACTGGAGCCTCTCTCTAGGGCCCATGGCACTGCGGCCCACTGAGTGTGTGAAGTATATACCAAGTGGAGCAATGATTACCAGAGTGATGTAAGTAGAACATAAAGAGATACTATTGGAATTATGGCCTGCTCCCATGAAGAGACAACATGTATGGTATTGCAAACCTGGAGCTTATACTTATTAACTGAAGCTCAAAGAGCAACTTGTGCTTTGATTAGTGCTTTGCTTAGTATTAAGTGCTGTACCTAAGTATGTGATGAATATATTATTATCTTTTCTATTCTAGGTCATATGAAGAAGGATACTGAACATGTTAAAAACCTTGGTAGGGAAGTGGATGTAGCTTGACCAGAAGGGCACCCGCCTACCAGATGGGAATTCCTGGGTTTGGGTCCTAATGCCTCCTAAAGAAGATGAGCAGACTCCTGCACCTGCTGCAATGATCTAGATGCCCACAGCTGCCACAAGAAGCTGGGTGCCGCACCTTGCAACCATAAGCTGGATGTCGAATTCCACCTCAATGTGTTGGATGCTGCACCCCACTTCAATAGGCTGAATGTCACACCCCGCTGTAATTAGCTAGATGCCACACCCACCTCAACAAATAGAGGCCTAAATGAGGAGATACTACAAGCCAGCAGATGCCACAGCCCACAGGGATCAGATGTGGCAAGCCATTGGGCACTTGCCTCCTATGTGGGAGATCCCAGGTTCGGTTCCCAGTGCCTCCTGGAAAAGGCAAGCAAACAGTGAGTGAACAGATGGGAGAACCATCTGGGGTAGAGGGGGATTCATAATAAATAAATAAATAAATAAATAAATAAATAAATAAATAATAAATCTTTTTAAATAGTCTTGATAAGCATAATTCATTTTCTAATTAATTAATTAATGTGCCTATAAGATGAAAGAATGGGTTTCTTAAGTATCATCTTTATTTTGCTTGCCATATTTTTATCTTGTTGTTGCCTATATTGTCTTTGTGAGTTTATGTCTAGGACATTGATTCTCCTCATACCTCTCCTAGCTGTCCTAAGCATATCCACCACTGTGGGAGCTGGAGGTGGCAGTTTCCAAGGCTGGATTTGATCCTTACTAATTCAAGTCCATCAGCTTCAAGAGGATGTAGCCTTGGAGGCATCTGGCCTTTCTCATTCCCATGGTCCAGTACATCACAGCTGGCTCCCTTTTGGGGGCCACTTTCCACTAATTCACGTCCTTTTAGTATCTTCACTATTTTAACAAAGTTTATTTCTTCCAGAATCAATGCCTTCCAGAATAAGATATTAGTTATATGAGGATTTCATCCAGTTCCAACCAAGGTGCTGCACCCACCTTCCCTCAACCTCAGTAGAATAGCCAGAGAGTTTCATACTTGGTCAGTTATGTTCTACTGCTCTTAACCAGCAAGAAACAACTTCAGCTCCCTCTTAAGAATAAGGGTGTGAACTCTCTGAGGGGAAAGTTAAGGAAGGTTAGTATAGGAAACCGGGAAAGAGGCTTGTCAGAATAAAGCCTACTGAAGACCCTGGTCATAAGGTCCAGATTGAAAGCCTCAGAGCATTTTGTTATCTATTAATGGAAATGTTGTTTTTATACTGTTAGACCAGCATGATCTGCCCCTTATTCTTCTCCATAAACATTTTTCTTTTTGCCCATAGTGCCCTAGCCCACACCTTTCTACAGTGAGCTTTGGCAATAACCCATGCTCACAATCAAACCCAAGGTTGGGTTTGCACAGACTTATCATCCTCAGGTACTACTGGCCTTCCTTGGACTGTGACTCCTTCAAATTGGACAGCGTGGAATACCTTGCTGGCATGGCAGAATATGACTCATCAACAAGTTTGGAACAAGACCTTCTCATTTAAGACTGAAATCCAGCTGCCTCCTTTCAATGAAATTCATAATTATATTTTTCCCTTTTAAGGGAACAGGTGAATAAGCCTAGGCCTTAATGAAGGTGTGAGGTATATAATGGTTTAGGATGGTTAACTGCTGAGTCTGTCACTCTAGATTGCTTTGCCCCTGTCTGCATGGAACAACAAGATGTAATCCATGATGTGAGGTGGTTTCCCCAAGTTGTGTAATTTTATTATCAAGGCTAGATATAGGGTAAATGCACCTCCTGGTGGTTCTACCCATTGGCCTTTTTTGTGCCAGGTAGAGCTGCAATTGTCACTGAAAAACACATAATTTCTTTAGCCAACCACACTGCTCAAGTCCTTAATGACTTCAAAGTAGCAATTTCCTTACTAAACTACTCAAATACAAAAAGTAATTTTACATAATGGGATAGCATTAGCTATTCTTATTGTGTCACCTGTGGGACCCATGCCCTCATTACTGTTCAGTGTTGTGTATATATTACTACTATTATTCTGTTGGCTTTTTACTGTGGCTGTGGAATGTGGATGCAAAGCTTGTCCTATGGTCAATGTAGTTTGCTATGTGAGGGTGGATTGTGGGGATCTGTGCCCCCTCCCCAGGTCCTCAGCACATAGCTACCTGCATGACTTAGACATAAGTTAAAAGCTAACAAATTTCCACAGAGGGGAGCAAATGCATAGATGGTATCATAAACTATAATCTTCCCAGGGCAGTAAGCATCCTTGATAAACATCCTTCCTATGGCATAGTGAAAAAACCAACAATCCCAATGTGCACCATCATGGGATCCTAGCAGGAACTCTGTTCTCATACCCTGTGTGATGTCCTTGTTATCACACCTATGGAATGTTCTTCTTACCATTTATATCACCCCTCATTTTCCTGTCTCTTTGCAGAGCACTGTCATCATTCTCTGAACTGCCACCGTCAGAGATTCTCTCCTGACCAAAAGTCCCAATAAAACTTATGCCTGACTAAATGACAGGTGTGTACTTGCAGCCTCAACAACTCATGCCTTCAGGGGTTGGGTTGTAGCACTATGCTACTTGGCAAATGGTAACTGTCAATAAATATATTTTATAGGTTATGCATTCACCACAAGCTTTTATTATAAATGGAAAATCATTGTTTGGTTTTATTAAATATGTAGTTTATTTTTTCTCATTGTAAAATCTTATATCCTTCAACAAATATTTCATATCAATATTTTACCTCAGTTAGTTATTCTTTTCATTAATTTTATTTTTCTTAATTAAGAGGCAGCAAAATTCTAAGACTTTTAAATTATTTCATTATCATGCAAACTATCAGTTTATATAATTAAAACAAGTTATTCATCAAAAGTATCTTCTTAATTGATTTTCTTTTAATGCATCCAATGACTGATATTGTGCTGACAGCACTTATACATTTGGAAACATATTCTTCTGTTAATAGAGACAATACTTTAAAATTAGTACATAACAAATGCTTTCATGCATACCTAGAGCAACATGAAATTGAAAGCAAGGAAAACTTATTTAGATATATAAGCATTTGATCCAAGTTAAAAATCAAGTTTTATAGAGATATATGTGCATATATCCTCAGCAGTCTCCCATGATTAAATCTTAATCTTGTGGGAAATTTTCCAGAAAAAGTAACAGTAATTTTGGAAAAGATCTTGTTGATTATTCAGCAACTATGTATTTTCAAGTTTTACAATATCCCCATCATGGAAGATGATAAATGTCAAGAAAGATGAGCAAGTTACACATTGCTGTAATTTTTTGTGCAAAATGCAAATTCATTGATTATTCATTAATCATGATATTTCTTTTCATTCATTGCTGCTGAGAAGTTTACTTAAAATTAAAATTTAATAAAATATATTAAAAACTATCAAGTTGCTCAGGTTTGAGTCATGTCCACCCCAAAAGATTGTTTAGTTCCCAACCCTTAATCCTGGTTGTGATCTCATTTGTAATAAGACCTTTGAATATGTTATTAATTAAGTTGTGTCCAAAGTGAATGAGGAAGGGCCCTAATCCAATATGGTTCAAGTCTTTATAGGCAAAGTAAATTGTGCAGGAAAAGAGGTAGCCATAGGGAGTAGCCAGAAGATGGAAGTCAATGGAACCCAGAAAAGAAAAGAGAACATGCCACCATATGCATTGCCATGTGACTGAAAAACCAAGGAGCCCCAACAATTGCTGGCCAGCCAGAAGAAGCTATCCCTGGGAGGAAGCAAGCCTTCTAGACTCAGAAACTGTGAGCCATTACATTCTGTTGTGAAGCCAATCCATTGTATGGTTCTTGTTTAGCCAAGAAACCAAAACAGATAGTCACCATACATACATACAATAAATAGCAAACCAAAAAAACAAAACAGAACAAAACCTGTAATAAGAATGTTCTCACCATCTATTTCCTGTACAGATTTCATTCATAAGTAATCTCTAATTTCAGAGTTTTCCATTGAATAACAGTCATGAGGTCATCTGTAGACTTATTACATCTTGGAGGCCATTTCAGGGTGTGGCAGAACTGGCTGGTTCACCATGTGACCTGTGGGTGCCCATTGTCTGTTACTTCTCCCACTACTGCCAATTCCTACCTCCACGTATGAGGAAGGTAGCTCTACCTACTCACTTCTGTCCTGGTGCAATTGTGGCTGAAAAGAATAGTGATAAGTTGTTCTTGGTTGTATTTCAGAATTAACCACATGATTAATTAAAATTATAGTCATTAACTATGTATCACACATACTTCTGGACAATATCAATGCAGATGTTGGAAGTAAAAAGTTTAGGATTACCAAGCCAAGTCCTAGTAATTTAAAAATAATAATATTTTTAAATGAAAAATAATATTTTTAAATATTTTTATTTGAAACTCCTAGTGTTGTAGGGAACAAGTGTAAATCCAAAATGTAAAAGGAAATGAGGACTTATGGTCACTTGCTTTATACATCAGTGTGTGAAAGAAAAGAGCAATCTTCATTTAGAGAGGAAGCAAAGGGCATGTGGAAAACAAATTCATGTGAGGAAGAAAGGTCTAGGAAAATAAGACACAAGAGAAACCATGTATAACTTTTCTCTGTTTCTTAACGTTACTATTAAAATAAATAATTTAATTGTGGGGAGTGGATTCTTAAAACATTCATGACTTTCAAATGTACTCTTGGTTTAAAACAACAGCAAAGGGTTCATCATTCTTGAACTTTGTCTGTATCATTTAATTATGCAAATCAACATGGTCTCAAATCAAATGGATAAAGCATGGCTGTGCTATGGCTGTTCTTGGAAACTAAATTCTTAAAATTTGTCTTAGGTTATAATGTACATGAAAAATGTGATCAGATGTTGCCCAGATATCTTCCAAAAACAACGTAAAGATTGGGGAAAATGTGTGAACTAATCAGCACACATGTAATCAGCTCTTTTCTGGAACTGGTAATAGTCCATAAATTATTCATAATCCCTCTTAGAGACACTTGATCAAATTCTTCTTTATTTATCTTAAACTGTTAGTAGCTAATAGTGATTAGGATTGAGATGCTCAGAAATGTAGGTATTTACTACTTAGTATAGAATTATTTCACTAAATAAAAATATACTTGGTGCCCTGGTTGTAATAAAGTGCTTATTTAGCACTGAGGTTGCAAATTCAGAATGTGGGTTTTAAGTCACTTAGAAAACACTCCATAAATATACATTCATGTGTGAATGTTGAATGCATTAGTAACATATTAGTAATCTAACATCATTACTAAAATTACAGCAATTAATTAGTCTTTCAGCACATACTGGTTTAACTTCTACTGGCTGGACAATAATGCTAATAGAGTGTCTGAGATTTTCCAGGTGCTTACAGTAAGCTGATAACCTACCAAAGAGAAAAAATATCCATGTGTGTTGACTCTTACCAAATTTGTTGTCATTCGGATTACTGTATACAAAGTGTGTAATAGTCATTGAAGAAGCTCAGTAGTAATCATAAGTTTTGAGTTGGAGTACTTTACCTAATCTATAGGCCCTATCAATTTAGTAAAAAAAAAAATAGTTAAGAAAAAGAGATTGAAGTTAATCTACTCCAATTTTCACAGAAATTGCTTTTGTATTATCCACGAGATATCTTTATCCATTTCCTTCTTAAACATTAGCAGCCTACAAGAAATGAACATTATTACTTAACAATTCAACACACCACCATTTTATCAGTTCTCATTGTTTTATGTTTTCTTTTAACTGGGATTGCTAATAAACTACTATTTGTCCGTACAATATGAAGACCTGCTCCCCACATTCATATCCTATCAAGATCATTCACTAATTGTTTGACCTTAAACATGGTATTTAAATCCCTGGTACCTGTGCTTTCCATTATTTAAAGAAGGGCTTGATAAATAATTTTATGTAACACAAAGAGTTCAGCGGATTTTTAATAGTAAAATTGCACTGTTGCTATATAATGAATAAATAAAACTTTTTGTTCACTGGAAGTATTTGCATCTTAGATAAAATACAGATGAAAAGTAACTCATCTTTCATGAGATAAAATTCAAGTACTTAACAGGCATTATTGTTCCCAGCACTTCAGTCAGTGTGAACTTATCTTTTTCATGCTACATCACTCTTCATTCAAGAACACTCTTCTTTATATGCCTTATTGACACATTTCTATAGACACATCATCATTATGCCTTATCGTATTTTTTGTAATTATTTTTAAAGGGAATTTCATCAGTGTGGAGCTTCAGGTGACTTTTGCATATACTGGAATATTTTTTTTTACCTTATTAACTATATTTTTTTTCCTGCAGTGAATGACAGCAATTGTCATCATGTTAGCCACAGACTCTAGCTACCTCATTTTTAGTTTGGAGACAATTAAAATGATGTGGGATGTGAAATACATGCACACTATAAATATCCAGCAATCAGCAATGAATTATTGAATAAAGGTTAGAGAACCTTTTGAACAAAGTTACAAATTAAAAAATCAGAGGTAAACGTCGTGTTTTATTTGGAAATACTTTGAAGCAATAGACTATCCAGCCTAAAAGATGGGTTTAAATACTGAGTTATGGGAAATAGTGGGAAGAAAATGTACTAATACTAGATTTAGGAGAATTTCAAAAGGGAAGTAGAGGATTTTAAAGACAAGTTCAGGGATTACTATGCTTTTAAGAGAAACTTAGTTTTTGACATGATGAAAGTGTCATTCTTGAAATATTCATTAGAAAGATGGTTCAAAGTAGGGGGAAACTAAAAGCAAAAGGATAATTTGAATTGCAACTATAACTATAGTAATATGATGGGAAGAAGAAATATGTTAGAGATTTTAACATTAACTAGAAGACATTACTTTAGGACTTTGTTGCAGAATTTTACCACTTCAATTTTGCCTAATATCTGGATTCATGGCTTTTAAAATCTGAGGTTTCAAATTTGTTTTGCAAACCATGAAATCATGGGAAAGTTAATTTTGGAGTCTCAATTTATACATGTGTAAAATAAATAATAATTAAATTTTTGATTGATTTTGAGTTTCATATGTGTTGGGGTAAGTAATTAGTGAATTCTAAAAGTATCTTAGCTTTTTGTTTCCTGGACCTAGAAACAAACTTTTTGAAATTCTAAGAGAATGACATTAAACAGTCACCCCAGAAGAGCAACTCACTTCAACTCCATTGTGCATGATGGAGGTTTTTAAAGGTGTGTACTTAAAATTCCAACTCAAAAATAAAAATAGTCATAGATTACAGTAGAATGTTGCCACTTTAAAAGCATACAAGTACTTACTGATCAGCAGTTTGGGGCTCATTTATCAGTTGCACATAATATCTATAATTGCTGCTCCTCTACACTGGAGGATCTGATATGTTTAAAATTAATTTCATAGATCCCAGGATTAATCATCTCTACTAGCATTAGGCTTATTTTATCTGAATCTAAGAAAGAATGATGTATCAAATATATATATACTAGATTGTTCCTTGATGACTTTACTTAAAGGCCAAAGAACTTATTTGTGATATTACAATAGCAGACCATCAATCACAGGTACACAATTACCACAGTAAGCCAAGACATTTGAAACGAGGCACAAACCCAGAAAATTCAGAAGCGGCAGAAAACCCTGGTTTACACAAAGGTATGTGCCACAAATGGCATCAGGGAGTTTCACAGCCTCTCTCCTTCTGTCATTTCCCAAATCAATGAGACAAAGCACAGAAAAGGAATTATAAGATATTGTGGACTCACAAAAAGCTCTTCATTGAATTCTGAATATTAAGTATATTGACTTAATTTCATAATGAATATGTTAAACTTGTTTTTTTGTTTTTGTTTTTGTTTTTTTGCAGATGGGGATTTATTTGATAGGAAAGAAATCATCTTTCCTAGGGTGTCCCTGAAGGCTTCTTTTACTTGTTTATTTCTCAGAGTATAAATGAAGGGTTTAAGAGGGGGCAAATGAACTATTGAGTAATCCTACACCTTTATTTAAATCCACCTTTTCTTGTGCATAAGGTTTAATGTACACGAAGATGCAGCTTCCATAAGAAATGGCAAGGACAATCTTGAGAGAACAGGTAGAAAACGCCTTTTACCTTTTCTGTGCAGATGGAATCTTCAAAATTGTCCCAATGATAAGTGTATACAAGGTAATCACTAGGATCAGGGTGGCAAGAAGTGTCATCAAGACTAAAGTAAAAGAGAAGACTCCTGTGTGCCTGGTATCGGTGCCAGAGATCAGGACAGGCCCATAGTCACATACAAAATGATCGATGACATTGGCAGCACAGAAGTCCAGCTGGAGACCCATTATGAGACCTGGGAAGACTTCCAGCAGTGCAGCCAACCAAGAACTAAAGACCAGCCTGGAGCAGACTCTGCTGCTCATGATGGTTATGAAATGCAGGGGTTTGCAGATAGCCACATAGCAGTCATAGGACATGGCCGCTTATAAGAAGAACTCTGCTGCTCCAAAGAAAATGAACAGAAATAATTGGGCTCCACAAGCTTGATAGGTAACTGTTTCTTCCTTGTTGATAAGCTGACCAGGAATTTAAGAATACAAGCTGATGTCATTGAAATTTCTAAAAAGGAAAAGTTCTTAAGAAAAAAAATACATGGGTATTTTTAGGTGGGAATTAAGGACACTGAGGGTAATGATAGTCAGGTTGCCTAAGATGACCAAAAGTATAGGTTATAAATAGAAAGAGGAATAGCACAATTTGCCAGTTTGCATCATCTGTCCAGTCCAGAAGAAGGTATAATGTTGACGTTTTATTGTTTATCATAGCTGTATCCAGACTTTTGTAAGATCTAGAAAGAAAATAAAAAGAAAAGTCATCCCAAATCAGAAGTTTTTAATGGACTATTTTCAAAGTGTATTTGAAAGGTCAAATGAGCCAGTACAAAATTCCTTTAAAAATATTCACAGACTAAACAGTGCAATATATACACACATATATACAAATATATGTATATATACATATATCATTACACATCTTTCCTATTTGTTTTCAAACCATATATTCATTTACTGAAACTATAATTCTCTTCAGTTATCAAAGAGAATCAATCTCTTTGGATTGATTCTCCTTGGATATCTATGTATTCCATATTTTTCTAAAATACTCATTTTCAAATATTATGAATTTTTGTTTCACAATGTTTGCATTGGTTGGTCCAAAACAACTGTTGATTCAGAAAAAATGTAGCATTTTGTCTCCTGGTTCTCAATATTCCATGGTTGAGTTAATCAAACAGTAAACTTTGGGGTGAGGGGTAGGGAAACCTACACTTAATTCAGATATAGTTGTGCAAAAGGTTTAAGGGTGACAACAATTTGAAAACATATTTATAGGTCATATCCAGTTTGTTTTAAGTCATCATTAAACTCAATTTTAAAATATAAAATATATCCTATATTGTAAGCAAATTTCTTAATAAATGCATTTCTTTTCGTGTTCTTTTCTGTAAATAAAAAATACTTTTCAGAGCTAATACATATTCTAGCATTAATTGGTACTCAGTGCAGGTAACCTATTATGCATTTAATGGAAAAACCATTTTCAAGTGACTTACTTAGATTTTATGCCATTATTCTTCAGTATTTTACTTATCAATTTTCCAACTCAGAAAATTATGAGCACATGTTGATAGATTCTCAGTTATCTTTGGTCCCTTGTGACTTTAGGCAGGTGTGCTAGTTCAAAGAATCATACATATTTACATCAAGCACAGATAAAGCTGTGTAAATATTTTAAGAATTAAGGTGAAACTATTTATCGATTCAATATTTAAGAAAATCTGATAGATGTTTCACTTATGACTCTGCTCCACTATTAGGCAAACATGAAAATTATTATTAAATTGTACTCAGGATTTATTCGCCACAATTCTATAATAATTCCTCTGTTTATAACTTTGAAAAATATGGCTAATTTTTTAAGTCATATTGACAAATTACATACTTATCCATTTTTATATTGTTTTGTTGTTTTTGATTTAAAAAAAGAGATTCATTAACAGGGTGAATGATAAACATACTCACTGTTTCTATAAATCAAATCATAAAAGTTTATGGAAATTGAAATTACTATGTTTCCTTTGTGTGCTTCATTTAAAAGTCTTGGTGATTGCTTTGCTTTTATTCTTATGGGTGCCTCTTTGACCTAAATTTATTTCAACTCCAAGGTCTTTATTTATCTACTAACTTATAAAAATATATTTGGTTTGGTGATTTCCAATCCTAATGATTTTCTCCTTCCATTGTCCTTCATCCATTGCCACAGATACTGTGATTCTTCCACCAGATATCAAAATTTCTAAACTCTAAAAGCAATTTCACTTAAAATTCAGAAATCTTGTTTCAAATACAGTGAAAAAAATATATGCTGTATGTGAAAGAATGATACTTTAAAAATCATATATACCCCTTTGTTGAATCAAACTCACCAAGGAGAAATATGTTTTTGCTAATACTATAAAACATACAGACTTGATTTTTCCATTTCCAAGAGCTTAGTTGATATATGTTCAGAGAGTAATGACATATATGTTTGGGGAATAATTCATATAAAGGTCCTAATGAAACAGTTATTAGCCATTTCCTTTTTTTTTTTTTGAAAGGTTATAGCCCAGGGAACCAGCTTATTTATATGATTGCTAATACAAATTCAAAAGTAAACAAATAAACACTCATAATGATAAAGTATAGCATCCAATGACAAATTCAAACACAAAGATAACTATTATTAACAATTTATTTTCTCATTCAATTTTTCTACAAATATTATTTGTTTAAAATTTGGGATTGTATGCTATTTAAAGTAATAAATATAAGTAAATAATAAGTAAAGTAACCCTGATTTTTTAGTTCCCATTACACCATAAAAATTTTCATGCCATTATAAAAATATAAATTATTGATACTTACATTTATTCCATTTCATAATTTTTTCCAGCTTTTCTTACAGCGGGGTATTTGGATGGATTTGTAAAATCAATGCCATGTAGTGTGTATTAGTCAGACAAAGGGGTGCTGATGCAAAATACCAGAAATCTGTTGGCTTTTATAAAAGGTCTTTATTTGGGGTAGAATCTTACAGTTACCAGGCCATAAAGCATAAGTTACTTCCCTCACCAAAGTCTATTGCCACATGTTGGCACAAGATGGCTGTCAAATTCTGCCAGGATTTAGGCTTCCTGGGTTCCTCTATTCCCAGGGTTTATTTCTCTTGGGACTCAGCTCCTGTTTTCTCCACAAGGTCAGCTGTAGACTATCAGGTGAATGGCTCTATCTCTCTCCCTGGGGCTTCTACAGTGTCTAAGATCTGTCTCTATTCCTCTGTGTTCTTCTCCTGTGTGTTCACTTCTGGGGCTCCAGCTCAAAACTAAGCATCAGAACTGCTACATCAAAACTTCAACTAACTCCTCTATAGTGCTGGGTAGTTTTATCTGTGAGTCCCCGCTCACCGGGGGGGTGAGACTCAATTTCCTACTGACATGGCCCAATCGAAGACCTAATCATAATTTAATCATGCCCAGGTACAGACCAGTTTACAAACATAATCCAATATCTATTTTTGGAATTCATAAACTATATCTAACTGTTCAATAGTGGTTAAAGAAGATCAGGGCTGAACTACACCTTCTTGCACAGAATCCAAGATTTATGATTTCTTAGCTGTGTGACATTGATCAAGTTTTTAATCTTCCTCAGATTAACTTTCTTATCTCTCTATATGGATAAAACAATGCAATTCATTTTCTTAATGTAAGCATTAAATAAGCTATGCATTAGAAAAGAAATAAATTCATTTTCTTAATGTAAGCATTAAATAAGATATGTAAAATATGTATCCAGTGCCTAGAATTTAAGAAAAGCTTGTAACTCTTGATTTTAATTATTATAAACAGTATAAAAATATTTTACTATATTTAAAAAATATAAATATTTCTATGAATGTTTTTCTGAATTGTTTATTATTCACTTATTGAATTAAACCAAATGAAATTGCATATATATGCTAGCTTTTAAGTTACTACATATGATTTTGCTTTTATCAAACTTTTAGCTATTGCCTCTAATTTATAATAATCATATATCTGTTTTTAGAATTAAAATTTTTAATTCAAAGTAAACAACTTTGAAGAATGGATTGTACATATTAAAGTATCAATAAAAGTTAGTTGTTATTTTTATGTTATTTTACCAGTAGTATCCCTTTATAAATGCTCTTTTCTATTACAAATTTGCTATTAACATTTTTGGTGTGGAATTTCATCATATACTGTTATTTCTATGCATTGAAATTCTGCCACAGATATTTTCCTTAAACCTTTTAATGTGCAGAAAGCCATTTTATATTTTTTAAAATTATGTGTTATTCTTGCAATGTTGAGAAAATATTTTGGGGGTAAACTTTACTTCTAAGAATGTTTATACATTGTTGATTTTCATTGTGAAATCACTTAATCATTTTGTTTGTGTATGTTCATAAATGCGACTGAGTATCCTTGACCTGTTTGAAATAAAAGATATAAAATATTCATTGAGTTGGTAAGTTTCCTAGTTCATAAAAATTTTTGTAATACAAAGAGTTTGATGTTGTTGTGTTATTTGAAGTTTTATCAAAATTGCACCTAAAATAATCTAGACACGTTGATATTTTTGTTTAAATCTATAGCTGCATAATTACTAAATTGACTATATTTAATTATTTTCTCTGTGTTCCTTTGGAAAAGGTTTACTCCTTTAGGGAAATCTTAGTTTAATTAAAATT
>JAQZBX010065290.1:0-16335 GCA_029593785.1 Cabassous unicinctus | reverse complement strand
CTGCCCTCTCCTCTCATCGTGCTCCTCCTGTCTTCACCGGGATTTGATCCTGGGAACCTCCAATGTGGGAGAGAGGCCTTCTGCCACCTGCGCCACCTCAGTTCCTGGTTTTTCGGCACATCTTGTCTTGGTTCTCCCCTGCGTCTCTCTCCTGTTATGTCATCATCTTGTTGTGTGGTTCAGTGGGGCCTGGGGGCTCACCCACTTGCAGAGCCTGATGGCACGCCCATGCACCTTCTATATTTTTCTTTATTTTACCGGGAGGTCTTGGGGATTGAACCCAGATCCCTCCATATGGGAAATGGGCACCCAACAATTTGAGCCACATCCACTCCCCAACAGAAAAGTTCTTTACCCAAAGAGTGGTTTGTATTCTATATTGCCAGGCAATACAGCTGTCTGAAAATATTTTTTTTAAGAATAGAAGTTAAAGGGCAGCATGGACCTGAATACTATGATGTTAAGCATTAGGAAACATGTACTCTTCCAAGTGGGATAGTAGGATTTTTTTACAATTCAAGGGAATGACCTGACTCAATATTTAACAATGACAATTAATTTGAACATCATATTCTTATTTAGAAAATGTTTTATTCACTGTGCATTTAGGTATTTAGGTCTTAGACTAATTCTCGATGGAAAAATGCACCAGGCAGTTGTGTATTCATTTACCATATGCCACATTCTCTCTGAGCCAGACATGATGAAATATGATTTACATTGGGAAAGAGCAGCTGCCTTCCTTCTCACAAACACATTCACTCAGTGCCGGAGAGCCGGATGATTCAAGCATTCTGCAAAGAGCAACTGGTTTAGTAGGAAGGCATAGTTCTTTTAAAAAAATAAAAATAAAAAGCTGCAAAAGCTACCAGCAAGTATTTCTTTCTCAGTCACTTGATATATAGCAAGTTATAATAATCCATCATCCCAACAATAGGGTCTGGTTACCGCTAATAAAATAAATTGATTTTGTGGGATCCAGACCGTCCTCAAACATTTGCCAGAAATATTGAAATATGTGGAAAGAAACCTTCTCAAAGCTTAATTCGGAAATATCTGACATAAAGACAACAATATGGTTAACTCTTGAGAAGGAGCACTGGGCAGAGAAGAGGGAAGACCTAGGTTTGGATTTTAGTTTGGCCAGTAAATCTCTCCCCGCCTCTCCCCTCAGAGAAGCAGGCCATTCACTCTCCTGGATTTTGATTTTCCTCTTCAAAATAACAGCAGCAGCACAATTATATAGAGAGCACTTATGACATGCCAGGCACTGTTCTAAGCACTTGTTTGCATATTAATTTATTTAACCCTTCCACAACCCTCTGAGGTAAGTATTAATATTATTCCCCATATTATGGGTAGGGAAACGGAGGTACAGAAAGATCAAGTAACTTTCTCCCAGTTACACAGTGAACAATGAAACTAGGATTTGGCTCCACAATCTGTCTTAACCACAACTTATAAAGTACTTTATCAACGATGGTGTAAGGTCTCTGGATTAGTGAGGACCTTTTCAAATACAAATGACAGAAACCCTCTTAAATTGGCTTAAGCAAGAAACGGAATTTATTTGCTCATGAACCTTAAATGTCCAAAGTGGATCAGGCACAGGTAGATCCAGAAACTCAATATAATCAAGTCATTCTCTCTCTTTTGACTCTTCTTGCTCTCGTGCAGGTTTTTAGGAGGCTTTCCCCTTACTCTGGATCTCAGTAATTCCAGGCATATATCTTCAAACCTCCAAAGTTAGCATAGACATAACACCTCTTGCTTGATGGCAGCGGTAAAAAAAACTCTGAACTGCGTCTCCTTGTTCTGATTGGCCTGTCCTGGATCATGGGCCTTTCTCTGAACCAATCACCGTTCAGAAGCTGGGAGACCGAGATGTTCTGATTGGCTTGGGTCACACGTAATTCTGGGAGCCAAGGACGCTTTCGGTTTCCGAAAGTGGACAGGGATGGTTGGTTCCTCATGAAAAACCAGGGCACTATGACTAGAGAAGGGGGATGGATGCTGGGCAGCCAAAAAACAACAGATGGCCAGCACAATTAAATTGTTGCTTCCGCAATTTCCAGTACTTAAAGTCTATAAATTTCTGCCAATGTGGGTTAGGTGTGGGTGTATATAAACCATATCCACAGTTAAATCACCAAATCTCATTTCTCCCTCGACGTTACAAAACTTTTAGTAAAATACCAGAATAATAAGGACAAAGATTTTCATATAATGTTTCTTTTTACAGCATAATCTTATAGTATTAAAAAAACAAACTAGCAACAAACTTAAAACCCAGCAGTGATGACTGGCTAATAAATAAGTTATGGTATTTCCATATAATATAATACTATGCACTTATTAGAAATTATATTAAAAATGCATTAATTATAATACATATGAAAGTATTAAAGATATGTTTATTGAAAAAAAGTAGGATATAAAAAAAGATACATAGCATGCACTTGATTTTACTTTTTAAAAAATACCCACATATTTTCTACCTATATAGAGGAAAAGCACTGGGGCAGAAATACATCAAAGTATAAGTAGAGGCTATTTCTTGGTGGTGGGAATATGAGTAATTTTAATTCTCTTCTTTAAACTTTTCTGTATTTCCATATTTTCTATAATGAATATATAAAACATTTATAACAAAAATAAAACCCATTAAAGTAGTTCAATGGAGAAGTTTGAACTTTACTTGTTTTGTATCTGCTAAATTTGTGTTAATGTACAGTACTAGGAGAAATGTAGATAGCACATAAATCAAACATAAACGTACTTTGAGATAACCAAGAGTTATTTGTATTTGCCTACTTCAATAGGCTGTTTAGCGAGTTCCCTTTTTTAATAACTGTAAAGCTTGATTATACATTAAAAGAATATTTATACAGGTGTGCCCAATTCAAAAGCACTTGATATAATGTCAGAAAGTTCAAGCTAATAACATAAGGATAATTATTTATATTACAAAATAATAATTATATCACATGCACATTGTAAAATTCCTCTAGATGTATGGAAACCCTCTTTATGCATGTGTACTATGGCTTAGATTCCAAAATTCTATTTCCATATGACCTTTCAGGGAAGGATATCTAATGCGCAAAGCAAGATAAGATTAAACTATATAAAATTATTGTAAAAATTTGGAGAAGTTGGATTTGATAAATAAATTAAAACATAACTGATAAAATCACATCAGTTTAGTTCAATTGTCACAAAGGACCAAGCAACTGATGAAGGGTATCATCATCTTCGTCATCATTGTTGTCATCATGATCTCATTACTTAGAATTTCAGCATATTTTTACATATATTTCTCGTTTCATCCTAACCTGATAAGGCTGTTATGATAATCAGTTTTATAAGAAAACAAAGGCATGAAACACCTAAATGGTTTTTCCAAGGCCACAGAAAGCACGGTGAAAAATTCAGACCTCTTAATCCTTGGTTTTCTTATATCACTCCCTGAAAATTGTAACTAAATTCTAAACATTAATAAAGCTAATGAAATATTGATTTTGCATGAAGTTTATATTTTACAAATTTCTTTTACATAGATTATCTCATTTGAGTCTAAGAACAGTCCTGTGATAGAATAATGCCCTGACCTATTTAACTGGTTCCTTATTAATCAGACTTTCAGGCATCTTATTGTGGTAGGCAGCCTCTAAGATGGACCTCAGTGATCTACTACTACCGGTGTACATGCTCTTGTACAATACCCTCCCCTTGAGTGTGGGGTTGGACCTAGTGACTTGCTTTTAATGAATGGAATACAGCAGAAGTGATGAGATGCCACTTCCGAGATAATGAAAAGATGTGGCTTGCATGTTGGAATCTCTCTCAGCTGTTGATCTATGGAGAGCAGGCTGCAATGTCTGGGGGAAGAAAGATGATGTTGGTAAACTTGTAGAGAGGTCCATGTGGCAATGAATTGATGTCTCCCAGCCAACAGCCAACCAGGACCTGAGGCTAGTTAAAAGCCACATGAGTGAGCTTAGAAGCATATTTTCCCCTAGTTAAGCCTTGAGATGTCTGCAGCCTTAACCACCACTTGATTGCAGCCTTATAAGAGAACTGAGCCAGAAGACCCAGCTAAGCTGTGCCCAGATTCCTGACTTGAGATAATAAATATCTACTGTTTTAAGCCATTAGGTTTTGGGGTAATTTGTTGTTCAGCAGTAGATAACTAATAAGCACATCTTATCCTCATAATAGCCTTATGAGGCAGTACTAGTACGTTAGCCCCATTTAATAGACACAGAAATTGAGGTTTAGAGAGGTGAAGTAATTTTCCCCAAAGCAAGCAGTTAACAAGTGGCAGAGCTGGCATATGAACCTGGCTCACTGGACTCTGGAGCTTGGGCTTGAGCTCTTAACCTCCGTGCTGTGTTACCCTCTAAGAGTAAGAAACAAGATGCAGTTGAACTTGACACACATGATAATAAAAAGGATGAATACCGACAGCTCACTGGGCGTTCAGAAACTTCACTCAAAGGAGGTTAAGGTAGGCAGGACAGGTATTAATGTCCCCATTGTAAGGACAACAAACCATTCAGGACACACAGTCAGGAAGTTGGGGCATAATCAATCAAATAACTGATTGTTTATTAAGTGCACACTAATTGGTATGTGTCTGAGAAAGAGGCAGACATACTCAGAACACCCAAAGGCAAGGTGAGAGATTATCCCAAAGTAAGTGGGTCCTGGCTGGACAGCTTTTTAGCCTAAAGTTATAAATGGTCACTAATGTGCTGGAGAAAATTGCTCCGTCTGCATCACAGGAGCACTGCCTCTGTACAGGAGCCGAAAACTAATCAAATTTTGTGAACTTTGAGACTTTTATTTCCTCTAAAGTCATCTTTCATTCTTTTTTGGTAAGAAGCTTCATTTATATGTAGGTCACCAAACCCTGGGGTCAGTACATTTGGTCCTCAATACCTTGGACATTAAGTATGGCCTTTTTAGGCTTATTGTATCTCAGAAAAGATGAGGATATTATATTATTTAACCAGTTAAGAATCTACAGAATCAAACATGCCTGCCAGTATGAATGCGTCTTGCAAATTATTTATTTGCTAATTACTAATTAAAGGACATATTTAATACTTGATATTTTTGAGCACCTATATAAGGAACTGAAACATAGAAGGACAGAATGATCAGAAAGTTAAAGTAGTTCAAATGAAAACATAATGAAAGAGGAAACCCCGCTCCTTTCCCTGAATGTCTACTTAAGTTCTGTTGGACTTTATGGTAGGACAATATTTATAGATTGTGCAATGTCAAATTCTTATGCCAGAGGAAAAAAAATTTCCTTGAGTAGGCAGAGTTCAACATTAAGATATACACAACGCCCTAAAGTTTAAGGTGTAAGCTACTTAAGTAAGCATTCAGTTCTTGTTCATTTATAATATTAAAGGAGAGAATTAATTCCAACATTGCACTTTACTGTCAGAAATCTTGGAGTGAAAAATATTGTGGACTTTATAAGGATGTGTTTTGGAATGTGGATCCTTTGCTGCAGGGTTGTTAACCTCCATCTCCTTCAGATGAGGTGGGCTTTCATTTCCCATTATTCACAGGCTGTGATGGCATCTCTTTACGTCTCTCAGGCATGTTTTCTGCCCAGTGATGTGCAAGCTTAGTAAAAGTCCCTACCATCATATTTGATGTTACCAGGCAAGCGATTGGCTTTTGTACATTTTGTAGCTAGCCATCTTACTGAATTCCCCCATTCATTCTAATGACATTTTCATTTATTCAATTAAGTTTTCCTAGTAGACAGTCACATCATCTGTAAATAATGATCATATAACTCTTTCTGAACAATATTTGTAACACGTTTCTTCTTTCCTCCTTCTTTTTCTTTTTCTCCCTCCTTCCCTCCCTCCCTTCATTGATTAGAATATTCAGATGAGTGCTAAATAATGGTAATAGCAAACATCCTTATCTTATACCTCTAGTGCCTTACCCATCATGCCTTAAGCATGATGTTGGCTATTGTTTAAGAAGATGTCTTTATTGTGATAAATTGGTTCCTTTCTATTTCTAGTTTATTATGAAATTTTTAAAAGTCATGAAAACACGTTGAGTTTTATGAACTTTTTGGTAACTTTTAAGATGACTATTGACTTGTTGATTCTTGCTTTTTATAAAAGGTAATTTATTTTCCCCTCAAAGGAAGCACTGGTACTAAAATATTTGTGATGTGATGACAAAATATTTTCCTATCTAAAGATTATATGTCTCTAATCCAGGGTTGTATTTCTTTCAAAGTAACTTCTACATTTTCCCTGATACTGTCAATGCAACAAATAAATTTAATTTTGTTTGTCATGTTGAGCCCTGCAGATCAGTGCTACCTGAAAGTGTGGTCTGCAAACAAGTAGCCTCAGTGTCACTGGGAGATTGTAAGAAATGCAAAGTCTTGGTCTCGCCCCAGACTGACTATTTAGAGGCTTGGAAGGGGGGCCAGGAATCAGCTTTAACATGCTTTCCAGGTGACTCTTCTGCACAAACGAAAGCTTGAGAAGCACCACACTAGAGCACGTAGCTACCACAAGACTCTCTGGGTGCAGAGCACCTGCAAATGGAGCTCCAGAGTCACACACTGAGCCTGATCTCTTCTCCTGATGCATAAAGGAAGGGTTTGGAAGTGGATTTAGAATTTGGGGGTGGGATTGTTGGAAAAGGGTAAACCTAAGAACACTCCCTGGAGCTTGAGGACATACCTGGTCTGAAGAAAAGGTTTGGAATGAAAAGAGATGAAATTCTAGCTAGGGGAGTGGAACTCAGCCTGGACCAATTTCCCTTCATTTTCTAGAAGGCCAGCACCATACCCTTCCAGTAAAGTTAGAATTATTTAGGCATCATCCCACACAGGAATAATAATGAAGATAATAATTGTAGTAATAGCTACCATTTCTCCATGGCTTATATCACACAGGTCTTTCTTTATTCCTCTCAATAGCTCTATAAGGCAGCTATTTTAGCGATGGGACAACTGAGGTGCAGAGCGGTTATGAAATGTATCTAAGGGCAAAGTGGGGGACATCACACTACAATCAAGAGACACAAACTGGATACTTGGAGTAAGATAATAGAGAAAGTAACACAACAAAGGTCAAACAGCCAGTGATATTTTCTTAAAAGGCCAGGTACTTTATAATGACGCCTTCTCAGACACTAAAACTATTTCTGAAAGGAGACCAAACCTAAGGGAAAAGCAATTAGCACCCAGGATTGAGGATCAGATGGATAAAGAACAGAAAGTGTAATTCTGCCCTTTCAGGACCATTACAATTTCAGAGTGGGGATCTTGGTAGGAATTCACTAAATAGGTTGTGTGAAAGATGAGAGTTGCAGCCCCAGCATTGAAGGCAAAGACTGAATGACTCACAGGGACATCATCTCCAACTGTTTTATGCTGCCAAAGCAATATACCAGAAATAGTTCACTTTTACAATGGGATTTATTAACTTATGAGCTTACAGTTATGAGCCTGTAAAAGTGTCCAAATGAAGGCATCATCAGAAATGCTTTCTCACCGAGCTGCAGCTGTGGGCGACCAGGCACACGGCACGGCACCATGGCGGCTCTGCCCGTCTCCACCTGTCTCCACCTGTACTCCAGGCTCACTTCCTCCCTGAGCTGCAGCTGTGGGCGATCAGGCACATGGCAGGATCTGCTCAGACCTTGTTGCCTTCAGCTTCTGGCTGCTCCATCTGTGGCTTTTCTTTCTCCTGGATTCATCAGCTTCTGGAGGCTTCTCTCTGTCTCTGCAGCTTTTTTTTCCTGTGTCTGCAGCTTTTTATTCCTCTGTTTATAAAGGACTCCAGTAAAAGGATTAAGACCCACCTGGGTCACACAATCTAATCAAAGGCCTTCAAGTAATTTAATCCAAAAGTCCCACCTACAGTAGGTTTACATGCACAGGAATGGATTAGCTCCAGAGACACATGATCTTCTGGGGTCCACCCAGCTTCAAATTGTCACACCAGCCAAGGTACTGATGTGTCTGATGTCTGAGAAAGGATTTTCCCAACAGAGTCTACTCTGAGAAGTTCTTCAAGTCTACAGGTATCAATTGGCCTCTTTTAAAAAATGCACAGAATTAAATTTCTTTGCAGGACACTATATTTCTGAGTTGCATAGGCAGAGATAACAGGGGGAGGTTTCTCATGAACAGTTTTTCTGTTATAGTTCAGTCATGCAGGTCTAGTTATAAAGGAGCAGTTATAGCAAAGTCTATTTCCAGTGTTAAATAAAGGTATCACTGTAACTCATATCTACACTGTCCCTTTATGATCATTGGAAAGTTCCTACTGAAGACATTTGGCAGTATGTGCTATTTTCTTATGAGAAGTTGTACATCAAGGAGTCATATACGTTTATAGGGATTTCTACTGCCCATCCACCTTGAGTGGTTCAAGGGACAGGTTTACTCACTGAAATGGAAGGGAGAAGAGATTAAAGGTGAAAAGGCAAATTGTTTACAATAATTTGTAAACTCTTCAGTGGTGTGGAATCTTGAGTATAATGAAATAAGTACACCCAGATCTCAGAGTTGGAAGAGGCCTGCAAACTTATCCAGTTTAATCCTCTGAGGTCAAAGTCCATATCAAAAAATATCTTGAGATGGACATAGGGATGCACTGCCCAGACCCACCCTTCATGGAAGGGCTTGTAGTGCCAGCTGCTGGAATTGCTGTCAGTAGACAGCCTTTGGCTATCAGCCCCTCCTGGGATGTCCTCAGCTGCAAAGAGCTGCCTTACCCAAGCCACATCCAGTGAAGGATAGAGGAGGAGTTGAAAAGTCTGGCCATTTTGGCCCAGCTTGAGCTAAACTCTGTAGGGCCATTTTAGCTCAGAGCTAAAAGGGATATGGGGTTTGGCTGAGGCTGTTGTTGGGTCCATTCTGCAGCTCAACATTCCCTTCTGCCCAATCCTGCTTCCTTCCCTTCCTCAAGTGTGACTCCCAAGGGCACTCCTTAATAGACATCCTGTACACTAAACCCCATCATAGAATCTGCTTCTGGGAGAACTCAGCCTGTGACAGGGCCCCAAAGAGGTTGGCCAATAAATCCCCAGTGATGCAGAGTACACATGCCATAGACAGTCTAATTGCATTTTCAGAGAGTTAGAAAGTTTCTTCCATGAAAGTTTCTTCCTCTCTGTATAATGAGCTAACTGGTTCTGCCTTCCTGAACTATCCAGAAAAAAACTAAACACTTCATATTCTGCATTCTTTATCTCCATTTACTTGCTCTAAATTCTGTCTTGTAGTCCAAAAGGTAAAATGAAGTTTTGGTTTTTCATCATCTTTTTTTTGTAATTGTGCTGTTGAAAGGAGACAAAATTGAGGGGAAAAGAAAATGACTCATAGGTGAACAGCTCGGGAAAGGAGGAGTAGTTCATGTTTCTTTTTAGGTGACTAGCCATTATAATTTTGGGATGGGGGTTTTGCAGAAGGAAGGGGCATGGTAGGAGCCAGGGTGAGAATAAAAAAGCAATGCTTTGTAGCAGAAGCACAGATCTGGGGTCACCTTGGGCAATTCTTTTAACCACTCTGAAACCCAATGGATAAGTTCCTGCTCCTCCTGTGCTCTCATTCTTGGTAAAAGGAAACATTATCCACCGAGTTTAGGAACCTGGAAATTGTCCTGCACTCCATACTTCTCCTCACACATTACATCTACTTAATCTCTACATTTTATCATTTCCTTCCTCTACAGCCTTGTCATCTGGGTTTTGATCTCTCTCTCCAGGACATTTTGCTACTGCCTTGGTTCCAGCTCTCATTATGGTGATACATCCCCGGCCCCTCCCCAAAGCCCATTCCCTTCCATTGCGCATTGCACAGAGCGAGCTTTCTATAAAACCAAACTAATTATCTTAGCCAACAGTTTAAAATACTTAATGAATCATTTTTTATTGTAGCAAAAACCTAGAACCAACCCAAATGTCCATCAACCATAGAATGGATAACTAAATTGTGGGACAGTTATACAAAAGAATGCTTTACAAAAACAACAAAATGAACAACCCACCGGTAGAACCAAACGAATCTCAGAAATATAATGTTGAGCCAAATCACAAAAGAGCTGATTTTGTATGATTACATTTATATAAAGTTAAAAATAATCTGTGGTATTTAAAGGACAGTAGTGTTTACATTTAGGGAGGAGGGTGAAGTAATGACTGGGTAGGGACAAGAAGGGAGCTTGTCTAGTGGCGATGTTCCATTTCTTGTCTTGCTGGAGGCTAGTTACATTTGTATGTTCACTTTGAGGAAAATTACTGAGCTTAACACTTAGGATTTATACACTTATTTATATGCATAGTACTCTTAATAAATGCATTTACTTTAAAAATCTATAATGATTCCCCAGACCTATAGGGTAAAATCCAAATTCATAGGATTTCCCTCCGTGATCTGCCCACTTTTCAACTACTCCCATTGAGTGTGATCATTTCTGAATTTCTTGCAGCTCCCTGAAAAGGACAGCAGGCCAGGAGGCTGGATAACAAATACAATTCTTTTTAAATGAATGAATGAATAGTGGGTCTGGTAATACTTAACTTACAGTACTACTGTTACTATTGTAAGCACTAAATGAAAGACTGTATGTCCAGCTCTTAGCACAGTTCCTGAAGCATAGCAGGCACTCAGCATATGCTTGTTCCTTCTCCCATTTCTCCCCACGCCAGTGAAGATGAAAGGGCTTATAAAAAGGTAATTCTGAACATTATCAGAGTTGGTTATTTCAGAGGTATTGTCTATCAATCTCCCTACCCCTTTGGTGAAATTTACTCTCAAAAGACATTCGGGGGGGCAGATGTGACTCAAATGGTTGGGCATCTGTCTCCCATATAGAGGGACCTGGGTTCGATCCCCGGGACCTCCTGGTAAAATAAAGAAAAATATAGAAGGTGCACGGGCCGTCAGGCCCTGTGAGTGGGTGAGACCCCAGGCCCCGTGTGTGGGTGCACCACCAGGCCCGCATGCAGGCATGCCAGGCCCGGATAAGCCAAGCAGAAGATGATGATGTAACAGGAGAGTGAAACAAGGGACAGCCAAGACGAGATACACTGAAAAACCTGGAACAAAGGTGGCGCAGGTGGTAGGACACCTCTCTCCCACATCGGAGGTTCCCAAGATCGAATCCCGGTGAAGACAGGAGGAGAAGGATGAGAAAAGAGGGCAGGAAACAGATACAGAAAATTGCCCAGCGAATGGACACAGAAACAGCAAAAATGGAGGGGGTGGTTTTAAAAATGGATAAAAGTAAATAAATAAAAATTCCTTAAAAAAAAAAAAAAGACATTCTGGCTTGTCTTTCATTCCCAAGAATGCAAATTTTGACACATATATGACTTTCTTGGACAAGCTGTCCCAACAAAACCCATATTTTAATGTTTAAGTCAGATCCTTCCTAAATCCCTGGAAATATCACCAAATGCCCATAATCTGATAAAGGGATAAAGAACAAATGCAGCTAAGGAAAGACATTTCAAGGGGTCTGTTTTTACTTTATTAGGACACTTTAGGTAGACAGGGCCATTAGATGGATATGAGAGTTTTAAAACTGCAAGCTGCTGCTTCTGGTTGCTGTTTCTCAAAATATTATCTTCTTGCTTTCCTTCTCATGCCAGATTTCAAAAAGACCTTCCATCTGGTCTGTACTGATAACTGAAACCTCAAGATGCTCTTTCTTCTTACAACTTGTAGTTTAAAATGATCCAGTTGTAGAAGGATTGGATTTTATGGCTTCTTCTAACAGATTTTGTCTTCCTGATTCTGTAACTGTATGTGTTGAGAGCCAATCAACAGGAGAGGGCTCTAACAATGAACCTATTCCAAGTGTTCCACTAGTGATGTGTATTTTTCATTTAGTCTGCCTTAGGAGAATAGGATCACGAATAAAAGCACTGGAATCTGCTAGGACAAAGACCTTAGTGAGCCAAGTAATCCACAGTTAGTAAGACAACAAAAGAGAACTAAAAATGAAAAATAAAATTAGAATCAAACTGTATTAGGAATAGAGTTCTCAAGGATTTTGTCAATTTGTTGTGAACTAGGAATATGCCAATTGATTGACTATAAATTCTTAATCCACAAAATATGGAAACCACTTCCAAATTATAAAAAGTATGAGATATTGATGAAAGTCCTTTCAATCACAGGAAGTCAGACTTTGGTAAGTTGAACTGACCTGGCCACCAAATTTAGGGGCCACAAAACTGTTCTAGAAAACGTCCCAGAGAGGAGAAAAAAAGGGAAAAGTCAGCCCCTCTAGAGAGCAAATGCCCCATTACCCTATTACCCAAACCAAGTGATTCCCCCTTTTGCCTCCCCTGCCCACTCCCCTGCCCCTTCCTTGCCCCATACAGCATACTTTTCTTCAGTGTTTCACTGAAGTTAATGCTCATATAATTTCATTCGTATGAAAAAAGGTGAGGTAGGGAGGAAAGGAGGATGAGGCATGGGATGCCCAGACTTGCCACTGCCTGAAATGGCCTTGATAACATATGGTTTGAACAATAAGTTCCTATTTGGTGGAAATTCAGCATTTGAGCAGCCTCAAGCTTATTTGTGTGTGTGTGTGTGTGTGTGTGTGTGTGTGTGTATAAATCGACCTATAGAAATAGAGGGAAGGCTTCTCCCATCTTAAAAGATTAGATTTAGGTCTTTTATATTAAAGGATAGGGTAGAAATAAAATTCCAAGAAGGGCAATAGAAACATTAAGAATGGCCTTCATGTGTGGAAAGGTACAGTGAAAGGAACTGGACATTTCAGTATTGACAACCCAAAAACTCAGGGCCTGAGGCTTTCTGCAAAGGGAATTACTCTCCATTTGAAATGTTGGGATCTTGATGGTAGTGGTGGTATGTTGATAGGGAGTTGTTTTTTTTTTTTAACTTGACTACTGACTTTATTTGGATTTCACAAGTTTTTCCACTAATGTCCTTATTCTGTTCTAGGATCCAATTCAACATACCACATTGCTTTTTTTTTCTTCACTTTTTAAATTTTTTAAAAAGTTATTTCAATTACATAAATGCTACAGAGAATATATAGGGGATTCCCATATGTCCTGCTCCCCACACCTCCCACATTTTCCCACATTAGCAACATCTTTCATCACTATGGTACATTCATTGCAATTGATAAACACATTTTGGAGCATTGCCCCTAAGCATGGATTATAGTTTACATTGTAGTTTACACTCTTTCCCATTAGACTCTGTAGGTTATGGCTGGATATATAATGGCCTATATCTGTCATTGTAATGTCATTCAGGATGATTCCCAAGTCCAAAAAATGGCCCCTTATTACACCTGTTTTTCCCTCTCCCTAACCCCAAAACATCCATGGGTCATTGGCTCCACAATAATGGTATTTCTTCCATTGCTAAAATCACAATGAGTCTGTAGCAGAATACTAGTAAATATTTTTTTAGTCCATAGTTTGTTTCCCAATCCTGAGGACTCTGGGATGGTGATGCCCACTCCACCATTAATAGAGGGGGGCTTCGATCCCATAGGTTGATGGATGGGACTCTCTTGTTTGCAGTTGTAGGCACTCTCAGTCTGTTGGTATGTTGTTTGTCCATCATCTCCTCCCTGTTAGTTGTCCTGGATGAGTCCATTGAATTGGAGAGTAGGTGTTGTAACTCCATAGAGATTCAGGGCTCAGTTGGCACATGGACAGCCCAAAGATTTAAGTCTCTTGGATGTACACCTATGAACTCTAGTACCAATTATAGGTTCCAATAGAAGGACAGAATAGTCATGCACAGGGAAACCACTCCTGAGTCTAATTCTGTCACACTGGGGAGCATAAATACCAGATTAGGGCCCACCAGCAAGGGCCCAAATTCCTGAGCTATCTGCCCTGGCTACAGTGTCTGGATGTCTCCATATCCCTGAGGAGCTTTGCTATTTGGGGTAGTATCTACTTTGGCTATCAATGAGATCCTGTTAAGATGTGCATAAGTGCTACCTCTGGGGTAGCCCCCTAACTCACTTTGAAGTCTCTTAGCCATACAAACTCATTTGTCTTTAGCTTTCCCCCCTTTTGGTCAAGGCCTTTTTTTCCCTTTTCCCCCAGATGCATTGCTTGTTGGTACTTGGTAGCAATCCCTCAGTGCCAGGGAGGCTCATCCCTGGGAGACATGTCCATGCTGGGGGTAAGTTATTGTTTTTATATGCTGAGTTCGGCTTAGAGAGAGACCACATTTGAGCAAGAAGGAGACTCCCAGTAGGTAATTCTTAGGCACCCTACCTCACTAGGCTAAGTTTCAATTTCAAGAGCAAAGGCTCATAAGCATAGTCATCAATATCAAGGGTCCTTTAATGGACCATCCTCCTTCACAAATCATTGTCCCTGTACTTGAGGCATTGTTGTTCCATTAGAGAATGTGGCAGAGCTCCCCCAGATGGAATTTTATATTCTTTTGGTTATTGTGTGAATCTCTACCCACTGTGAAAATGCCCCATGAACATTTGAACACATTTATATGCCTTACATGTATACCCAGGTGAACTTCCTCCCATGTATCCCCCCTCACTGACACCCCACAACAATGATCCTCTGATAGAGAGTTGTTTGAAAGAGGCGGGCATGAGTTGCTGCTGGTGGCACATCTCACTCCCTTTTCTGACAGATAGCAATGTCATTCGGACTAGAGATGTGTCCTGGAGTTTGTCTCTTCCTAGATACCACCTCTGAGAATCTCTGACTTGATTATTTCCCTCAGAAGAATGAAATTGTTTACATGCTTAGTGCTGACCAGTTAACAATGAGAAAAAGTGGAGAGCAAATGTTTTGGATAGATAGGAGAATGGATTGCCTAGCCATCAGGATAACAAAGGCAACATCAGGCTGAGTTGGAAAGGGAAACTGTGGCTCGTGTCTCAACACCTGCCCAAGAGAATGGTGTGTTGAGTAAGATACCCAGGAGCACTTGCTCTGGGAATATGTCATGGTTGAAGTCATCATGGACGAGAGAAGAGAGAAAGAAGAGAAGGGAGAAGAATGAAAACTTGAGTTTACTATGTTTTTAGTATTGGCTTTTGTGGAATTTTTACTTTGTTAGCTGGTTGGATACAAATTGTCAATTTGAATTCTCTTTTAGTATGAAAATGATCTGTAAAGTCTTCATCCTTAGAGATCTTCATAAAAAGAATAACAAGCACCCAAAGGACTATTCAGATATGCATATATTTGAGGACTAGGATCTCCACTAGGTGATTTTCTTAAGCTTCTTTCCAGCTCTGTCATTACCCAATCTCAATTTGTGCAGAGATTTCTAGCAATCTTTGGGCTTCTACAGCCCATATCTGGTGATGATAGCACAACAATGATGAATCAGGATTTGAATGAGTTTCTCTTTATAGCGCTCTCAGTGATGACATACTTCTTGCATTTCTATGCATCAAAATGGTTGGCTGTAAAAGTGCTGTGCAATTTTGGAAAGAAGCAACATACTTTGCTTTAAACATGGTAGAGAAAGTGAGCTGAGTCCACCTAGGAAGTCCACTTCAATTTCACAGTTGTATAGTCTGGGGCTAAAGTGCAAGAAGGGAAGGAAATGAGCGGACTGGCAGGCATATTTTCTGCATTTGCCAAGTGGGCCTCAAACGCTTCTGCTCATTTATTTGTTGAAGATTGGGTCGTTTCATTTAATTTAGTAGGAAAACAAGTGCACCAGCAGGAGAAGAAAGGCTTTGTTAATAATCTCCTCTGTATTTCAAATATGCATTTCAAAGGTGTTTCAAATATGCTTCTCATGAAAGAGGCTGTAAGAGGCTCCCAGTGCCAGGGGACCTCCTTTGTGTCCCATGCACAGGGTTTTCAGGAAAGCCCCTGACTCCCAAGTCCCCCCTGGATATTTAAGTTTTTGCACATGATATCTGAATGTATAACTGTTTATGCTGGAGCAATGGCAAGTTCAGAGTAGGAGCATGCACTGCTTGGGGCTTAGGGGTATACACAAAAGGAATGGGAACAGAAGCCTTAATTATTTGGGGAAAAATACTCTCTCCTCAAAGCCATTTGGCTTTCTATTATTTCCTCCTGGACTCGGAGCTCTTTGGTGCAGGAGACAGGGAAAGGGACTAAGGAAGGTTAAGAAGAAGCATCTTGGGATGCGACAGTCTCTGCCTCATCTTCCTAACTCAAGGACAAGCAGTGACGGCTTGAATACAAGGTCCTTCCCAAAACGGAGAGGTGACAGAAACATACAAAAGTATATACATTCTTATGATGCAAAATCATGTATGCTGTGATATGAGCAGGAACCACTTTGATTTAGCCACAATT
>JAQZBX010065289.1:0-16333 GCA_029593785.1 Cabassous unicinctus | reverse complement strand
AAGAAAATACATTTTTTGTCCCTTCTTAAGTTCTCAGGTGATAAATTAGCTCACTTAGAGTATGATTTGGTACCAGGGTCATTGGTGAGATGCATACAGTGAAGGTACCCCCCAGAGAAGTCTTTATCATTAGAGCAGGAGTTCTTGAACATGATTCCCCAAGCAGGCTTCGCACTTCTGAGCCACATCAAATGGTGTGCAAATGATGGATGCACAGACAGGTTTGCTGTGTGCGTGCAATTGTTGATGGGAAATAATTTATTCCTAACTTTTATTATTCTCAAAGAACTCCAAACCCCAAATTGGTAGAGAAATACTGAATTAGAGGATTTGTCTTATATGTTTGTGTTTTGTTTTGGGTGGGAAAATTCTGAGAAAACTTGAGAGGAAAATGCACAGTGTGTAGATTTGTCAAAACTTTTCACATGTAGAATCAATTCAAAGGCTTTCTTTGAATTTTGTACCTCTTTTTTAACTCCTTTAACTGATACTTTTATGCATTCAGAGCTAGAGATTGGGATGCTTACCTAACATTTATTATCCCTGGCAGTTGAAATATCCAGGCAGACTGGTGTTATTTATTCCCAGAACGTCATCAGTGTTCCTCTGGGCAAAGTTACTGATAAGTCATTGAGTAGGCACAAAAAAGATGATGTTTTGTGATACAATGAGCCATCCTTGTATAACTAATTTATTTCTAACTGAACTTATGATAAACAAAACAAAAGGCTAACCTGCTAAAAGTAATGGATCTCTTTTAAAGACTGCATTTAATTTTTCTTTAAATTCCTGAAAATTTTGTCTGCTTTGAATCTTCATCTCTTCCTATCTTCTTCTTACTTAACCTTTGCTCTAATTAAATGATTTACATGTTTGACTTAAATTCCAGCTTTATTTTATTTTGCCAGTACCTCTATGTTCTCCAAGATACTTGACGTAGTTTATGATCTTTGGTATTCATCGTAGCAGACTCTCGACTTAAATAGTTGTTGTCATTATTGTTGTCAGTAAAACCTCCTGTGTTGTTCTAGGACCCAATAACACAGTAAGTTCCACACAATTTATTGATCGATTCACTCACAAAACATTTCTGGAACACCTGCTATGTGCCTCGGGCTCTTCTAGTCACAGGGGAGACAGAAACGTGAATTTTATACATACAGTTACTGCCACGTGCCAGGTCAAGGTGCATTGTCACCAACATAGGCTAAAGGTTTAAGTCTCCTTGGGCCTCAAATCTTTAAATAAATTACTTTACTATTTATTTAGAGAACTAGTTCTCATCTGGCACAATTTTTGCCTCCAGAGGACATTTGGCAATTCTGGGGACATTTTTAGTTTTCCTACCTAAGGGGTGCTACTGGCATCTAGTGGGTAGAGGCCAGGGATGCTGCTAAACATCAGATGATACCTATGACAGCCCACCCCCCCCGCACAACAAAGAATTATTCAGACTGAAATACCAGTAGTGCCGTGGTTGAGAAGCCCTGATTTGGAGGATGCAGTATTTATTTTGAGGGAGACTTACTGCTGTAGGTGGGAAGGGCGGAGGAGACTCTGAAGGCAGTGGCCTCTCCTCTGAATTGTCACCAGAACCAGAGACCCTTCTATGGGAAGAAATGTCCTTCATCTCAATTACATTTCCAGGGAAGAATTAGTGTTCTGCATGTTGTCAGCTTCCCTATAGCCTGTCCCTTAATCTTTGTTCTTAAGGGGCTTACATTTTAGAAAGGAAGGAAGGACAGGTGTACTCAAAACAATGATACTGTATGATGAATACCAGGAGACCCAATGGAAGTAATGCTTTGGGAACACTGAGCGATTAAACTCTGCCTGAAAGTTCTGGGAAGGCTTTACAGATGAGGTGGTGTTTGAATGGGGTCTTTGCGTAGGTGTTTGCCATATGGTTGAAAGAAAACACTTTCCTTTTTAAAGCCATACCCTGCATGATTGCATTTATAATCACAGGGACGAGAAGTTTGGGGCTGTTCTTTCAGGAAGACCTGCTTCTATATTGTATTGTAATGAACAGGACTTCTGAACAAATTGTGCTGACCCAACTCAGTGTCTTTGCTTTCACTGTCTTCTTTCTATTAAAGATTTCAATTGTGTGTGATTGTAGGTGTTAGGATTTAGCCGTAGTTTAGAGTTGCCAGCTTTCAGCCAAAGAATTGCAGGTTTTGTTTTGTGTTTTGTTTTTTAAATATGTATTTATTTATTTATTTGCTCCTGCCAATGTTCCTAGTAGTTTCCTCCAGGCTATGGCCTTAGCCAGCTTGAAAATATATGGAGAGTACCCCTACTCAATCTCTATAGGCATTTATAAATATTTTTCAAGTATAATCTATGTTTCAACACATGGCTATGTCCATTAGGAAAATCGGACAGAACATCATTGCCCACATATTTCTGTTAAACTAGTGTGACAACACAAAATGTGTTTGTGAGGTTATGAATTGAAAAATTAACCATGGCTGTTAGTTACTCAAAAAAGAATGTAACAGATGTTAAATTTCTGATCCAATAGAATAGTGGGATCTTCATGATGTAGCCAAGGAAGAAGTTATTAGGATTTCTCTTTAGTCCCTGGAAAATTGCATGTTGGTTTAAGGTACCTGCACAATATGGGAAATTTTCTCTTTAAATTCAGAACCAGTTACATCACAGAAGGGATAACTTTGTACACTTGAAACTGGCAATGTCCTTTTCCTGGTGATTTTATAAAGACAATTGTGTTTTCATGTTAGAAACCAAATAGTTCAATTTAAAAATCTCAGTTTTACTTTTCTTTTAGTCTGAAGTAGAAGGTAGGTAGTTATAAAAATACACATAAGTTTCATTTTCATCAAAGTGCTTTCTCTTTTCTATTCTAGTCTGATGCCAATGCAAGTTACTTAAGAGCGGCTCGAGCCGGACACTTGGAAAAGGCCCTTGACTACATAAAAAATGGAGTTGACATCAACATCTGCAATCAGGTTAGTAACTGTTGTTGTGTTGTTATTGTTTGTTAATTAAAATTTTAAACATCCAGACTTGACTTAAAGCTTTTGTTAAATATTACAAAGACTTTCTCTTTTTAGCCAGTTTTTCCTGTTAAATTTTATGAGCTTGACATTATCACATTATTCTCTGCTTTGTTTGAGGAACATTCAGATATGTAGGCATACAACCATTAATAATTAATTCCTAAAATTTGGTAAGTAATGATATCAGGAAAACCCACATAGTTTTCAAGTACTTTTATTTCTACTTCAAGTTCCTACATTGTACAACGCAAGTGAATGTTGGTGGGATGTTATCTTAAGGTTTCTTGGTAGTCTGTTCACTGCTCTATTTTCAACCTGCTGAATAAAGCTTTCCCTTCACTTCTAATCAGAATGGGTTGAACGCTCTCCATCTTGCTTCCAAAGAAGGCCATGTAGAAGTTGTTTCTGAACTGCTACACAGAGAAGCCAATGTGGATGCAGCTACAAAGGTTAGTATCTCATAGTTAGCTCTTTTTAACCTATCACTGGCCAAATTCGATAAAGATTCAGCCCTCTATGAGAATCAGGACAAACTTCTCATGAGGTATGTGTAGTTAGGGTTTTCCTGGGGAAAAGAACCAATAGGATATATATATTATGTAAATATTATGAGGTGGTGGTGGTTGTTTTTAATAGGATTTGGCTTATGCGACTGTGGGGAGGGGCAAGTCCAAATTCTGTAGGGCAGGCCAGGAACTCCGATGAAGGTTTTCAATGTATTCCCCAGGAGAAGATGGCTTGTTGAAGTAGAGATGGAAATCTCTTCTGACTGCTGAAATCATCATCTCTCCTTTTAAAGCCTTCAACTGATTGAATGAGACTTCTTTCATTGTTATATCCTCAGTTAATTGTAGATGTAATCAGCCATAGATGCAATCAACTTACTGATGATTTAACTCCATGAAATATCCTCACAGTAATGATCAGACCAGTGTTTGCTTGACCAAACAACAGGGCACCATAACCTGGCCAAATTGACACATGAATTTAATCATCACAGTCCATATCTTGTCAACTTCGCACCCGTACACATTTCCTTAAGCCATACTTAATCTCTAAATAAAAATAAAGTCATATTTTCACCTAACAATACTCAGTAATCCTGTGTCCAGCCAGAAACATACTAACTTTCCCCAGAATAGGGTGCAAGTCCTTGATTAATAGTCCCTCTTAAACTTGATATCCTGTAACTTAAATATCGTGACATGAAGTTAATACAACTTATGTCATATGATAAGGTGATAAGATAGGGAAGAAAACAAAGATATTTGCTTTATGTATATATATTAACATACTCATAAAAAAACAAGGAAGAATTATCCATAATCATTACAGGTCACATTTCTGTAACTCGTCACATGATTGAAGCTCGTATTTGTAACTACCTTCTTCCACTACCCATTCCATATTCTCTTTACCCTGAGCAAGCATCTCAGCTAGCCATGATTCTTTGCCTGGTGGGGTGACCCAAACCTTCATCCCTGGGCCATTAGTTGTCCTACTTGGATTGGATTGTTGCTCATGTCTATGGATCTGCTGATCTGTAGACCAGCAGAGCTTAAGTTGCAGGGACAGGAAGCAAACATTTGTCTAGTGGATCACTAGGGGTAATAGAGAAGTGGTGTCGCTCCCATTTCCACCCTTTGAGTTCTGGACTCATGAATCCTGGCTAGGAAAGAAACAGCACCATAGAATGGATGCTGATTTAGAGCATACACAGCCTCCTGGAGAACATTGCCCCATCCCTGCAAAGTATTGCCACCAAATTGGCATAGTAATAAAGTCTTCAAAAGGCCATTCCACCCTTCCATAAGTCCAGCTTCTTCAGGATGATAGGGAACATGGTAAAACCAGTGAATTCCATGTGACAATTCCCATACTTCATTTGCCATGAAGTGGGTTCCTTGATCAGAAGCAATGCTGTGTGGAATACCATGATGGTGGATAAGGCATTCTGTAAGTCCATGGATGGTAGTTTTAGAAGAATCATTGCATGTAGGGAAGGCAAACCCATATCTAGAGTATGTGTCTATTCCAGTAAGAACAAAACACTGCCCCTTTCATGATGGAAGTGGTCCAATGTAATCAACCTGCCACCTGGTAGCAGGTTGATCACCTTGGGGAATGGTGCCATATTGGGGACTGAGTATTGGTTTCTGCTGCTGGCAGATTGGGTACACAGCTGTGGCTGAGCCTTGTGAATAGAAATGCATGTTGTTGAACCCACATATAACTTCCATCCCTACCACCATGGCCACTTTGTCCATGAGCCCATTGGGTAATGACAGGAGTGGCTGGGGAAAGAGGCCAACTGGTATCCATAGAATGAGTCAGTCTATCTACTTGATTATTAAACTCTTCCTCTGCTGAAGTCACCCTCTGGTGAGCATTCACATGGGACACAAATATCTTCATGCTTTTTGCCCACTCAGAAAGATCTATCCACATACCTCTCCCCCCGTCCTCTCTGTTTCCAGTCATGTTCCTTTTAAGTCCCTGACCATCCAGCCAAACCATTGGCGATGCCCGTGAATCAGTATAATAATGCACCTCCTGCCATTTCTCTTTCCAAGCAAAATGTTCCTGAGTTCCTGAGGATTTTCCTTTACCACTGTCCTTCAGAAATGTTCCAGAAAGGGGCTGTAGTGCTATAGCTATCCACTTTTTGGTGGTACTTGTATATCGTATAGAACTGTCTGGAAACCAGGCCTGAGTTTTCTCTTCCTCGGTCAACTGATTGTAAGGAACTCCCCCAATAGGCTATAGCTAAGGACTGGGAAAGAGAAGGTAATGTGGCAAGTATGGGGGCCTTGGACATTTGGGCTACTTCTTCATGTAACTACTTGTGCCTTCAGAGCCCACTTGAGCCCTATTTCTTATATACCACTTCCATTTTATGATGGATAGCATACCCAACTTTAGGTCAGACAAAACCTAGTTTTTGGTGGGAAACTCAGGTCTCATGGTAACTTGGTGTCCTATGGTTAAATGTCTGATCTCTACTAAGGCCCAGTAACAGTCCAAAAACTGTTTCTCAGAAGGAGAGTAGTTATCTGCAAAGGATGGCAAGGCTTTGCTCCAAAATTCTAAGGGACTGCTCTGTGATTCTAGAGCCTACCAAAGGCTCTAGAAAGCATCTCTATTTGCCACTGACATTCCAGCACTATTGGATCTGCTGGATCATATGGCTCAAATGGCAGAGTAGCTTGTACAGCAATCTGGACCTGTTACAGAGCCTCTTCTTGTTCTGGTCCCCACTCAATGCTAGCAGCATTTTGGGTCACTTGGTAAATGGGCTGACATAGTACACCCAAATGAGGAATATGTTGTCTCCAAAATCCAAAGAGGCCACCTATGTTTTGTGTGTCTTTTTATCGTTGTAGGAGGGACCAGATGTAAAAGATTATCTTTTACCTTAGAAGGGATATCTCAACATGCCCCACACCACTAAACACCTAGAAATTTCATTGATGTGGAAGGACCCTGTATTTTTGTTGAAGTCATCTCCCACCCTCTGCCAATAAGTCTAGAGTAGTTGCTACTTCTTGCTCAATAGGTCTAATCACCATGATATCATCAATATAATGGACCATTCTGATGTCTTATAAGGGTAGGGAGAAATGATCAAGTTCCCTGAAAACCCGATTATGACATAGGCCTGTCCCCAGAGGTAGGACAGTGAAGGTGTATTGCTGGCCTTGTCAGCTGAAAGCAAATTGTTTCTGATGGTCCTTACTAACAGAAATTGAGCAAAAAGCATTTGCCACATCAATAGCAAATACCAGATACCAGGGAATATATTGATTTGCTTAAGCAACAATGCCACATCTTCAACAGCAGCTGGATTGGAGACACCACCTATTTAATAGTAGTGTACCTCTTCATGGGTCACACTTTGTACCTCTCCTTTTGGGGCCTGTTGGGACTTCAGTCTAGTTATAGGTCTGGAGGAAAAGAAAGGTGATTTAGGTAGGTCATGAGAAGAATTAGAAGTAGTGAGGACTGTTTCCTCAGGAGAGGTGGTTGCAGGTTTATCAGGCCCAGAAGGGTTAACCTCCTTAGGTGGAGGTTCAATCTGCCTCAGGGCAGATTGACGATTGGGTGACTGGTTCTGCAGGGCAGACCATTACAAGTTTATTTGCAAAGGACTCTGCAGGATCTAGGGTTTTAATGTCCCCACTGTTGTTATTATTATCAACCCATAGGTTTCCATTCCAAGTTTCAGGATCCCATTCTTTTCCAATTAATGCCTTCACTTTAACAGTAGACACCCTGCAAGGCTGGAAATTCAATTTACATTGTAATTCAACCACTTACACCATGAGACTCAGGGTCTGGTTTTCAGAAATCTCAAGTGTGCAGCTACATGAAGTAAGATTTTGTTGAATTCCCCAGGAATTCAGCTGGCTGGTTGAAATAGAGATGGAAATTCTCCCTTTTGACTTGGTGAAATCATCTCCTTTTAAGGCGATGATTGGATGAGACTTCTCTCATTGTTGAAAGCAATATCCTCAATTGATTGTAGATGTAATCAGCCAAAAATGTAATCAACTTACTGATGATAAATCTATGAAATATTCTCATAATAATGATCAGACCAGTGCTTGCTTGACCAAACAGCTGGACACCATAACCTGGCCAAGTTACACATATACTTAACCATTACAAGGTATTTGTCACCTTTGTTCTCTCTGAAAAACTTTTAGGCATAGAGGGATTCAAAATGTCAAAACAGAGAGAGAAAGGTGGATGAGTTGATGTATCTTGCTTTTCTTTTTACAGAAAGGAAACACGGCATTGCACATAGCATCTTTGGCTGGGCAAGCAGAAGTGGTAAAGGTCTTGGTTACAAATGGAGCCAATGTCAATGCACAATCTCAGGTAAACCTACAACTCCAACTCCATTGCAAAGAAATTTTGTTGTAATTTACAAATAATGCTTTTTGGGTCACGTGCTTGCTTTGTTCAGATATCCTCTAATAACACAATACTTAAATGTATTCAAAGAATAATTATATTATTGCAGAGTATTTACATGGAAACTTATAAAATAATATATGTCCTCATTCACAATACATATACATGAGAGGTAGAGATATATATTTTTAATCATCCACCTATGAAACTCTATGGTTGGTAATCATAGACACAAATGTTTAGGGGGTATATTAGCCAAAGGGGTGCTGATGCAAAATACCAGAAATTTTATAATTTAGCTTTTATAAAGGGTATTTATTTGGGGTAGAAGCTTACAGTTACCAGGCCATAAAGTGTAAGTTACTTCCCTCCCCAAAGTCTGTTGCACGTTCAGCCTTCCTCTTCCTCTTAAGCCTCTATGGTCAGGCTCTCTAGGCTTTGTCTCTCTCCCTGGGGCTCAATTCCCTCCAGGCTCAGCTGCTTTATTCTCTCCACAAGGCCAGCTGTCAACTGTCAGGCGAATGACTCGTCTCTTTTCCCGAGGCCTTCTCTCCTTTCTCACGACCAAGCTCCTCTGTGTGCTTACTTCCCAGGGCTCCAGCTCAAAAACGCCAATCTCCTTTCTCTGCCATGCAGATTCTCTGTGAGTCCCCACCCACCAAAGGGGCAGGGACTCAATGTCCTACTGATGTGGCCCAATCAAAGCCTTAATCATTATTTAATCAAGTAAACATGAAACCTCTGAATCCAATATAATCTAATATGCGCAGAGGAAAAGACCAGTTCACAAACATAATTCAATATCTATTTTTGGAATTCATAAATAATGCCAAACTGCTATAGGGGGTATCTTTAATGCAGAGTCTTCTCCTATTTTATGATGTTAGCTCATGTCCAACCCCAGTATTTATTAATCTACTAAGGAAATGGGAATGCCTATAAATGAGGAAATGCTCTTAAAAGTTCAGAATCTTTCACTGCTTTATTTAGTTGAAAAGGAAAGAAACTGCTTAATGCCTGTTCACTAGCTAGGGCATCATTGCTCTTCCCTGAGACAGATAAAAAAAAATATATCAAGCAGCATAAACTTCAAAATTCCACAAACTTTAAAGTTTCCAGATTCTCTGTAGTGGATATATACTCATTCTTTCTATAGATACTCCTCTAAGCTCACAGAGTCTTGCATGAAGTTCTAACACCAATAGACTATCTTTTGAAAGACTCACTTTAGGGAAGCGGGTGTGGCTCAGTGGATAGAGCCACCGTTTACCATATGGGAGTCCCGGGTTCACGTCCCGAGGCCTCCTTGTGAGGACACGCCGGCCTGAGCGGTGCGGTGGGCTGATGCAGCAACCTCACGGCAGGAAGCGGGTGTGGCACAATGGATAGAGCACCCATTTACCATATGAGAGGCCCCGGGTTCGCTTCCCGGCGCCTCCTTGTGAGGGCAGGCCGGCTCGCACGGCGCCGTGGGCTGATGCGGCAAGACCTCACAGCAGGGGGGAGATAAGCAGACACAGAGAAGACACGCAGCGAATGGACACGGCAGCACAAGCAGCAAGGGGGGGATAAATAAAATAAAAATAAATAAATCTTTAAAAAAAAAAAGACTCACTTTACTTTATTGGTTTAAAAACATAGATCCTCATTATCCTGGTATTTGTTATTTGAGTCCCAACAGACATGAGTTTGTGCAGGATCATCATAACACAAAAATATTCACTGCAGAACTGACCACTTTTAAAACTGGTCATAAAAAATTTTTTTTTAATATTCAAATGGTACTTAAGGGTATGGTGAAATATTTCTCGTTGTAATGTTGACACAGTTAGCCTTATTGAATCATATTGTGTGTGTGTGTATTTGCGACAATGAAATTTCTACAAGTGGATTTGCTGTAGAATAAAATTCCTACAAGTGTAATTGCTGAGTAAAAAATAAAAAAAAAAAATTCTTTTTAATAAAAAATAAAACTCATCACTGCGCAAACATTCCCACCAGTTGAATGCTGAAATCTATCCCTGTGTTCAGTGTCTTCCCCAGGGTGTTGGATATCAAACAAGTTGATTATAGAATGAAACTGCAAGTCTTAAAAAGATGCAAGATTTCATGAAGTCAGGGAGAGTGATGTTAGAGAACTGCTGGTGGAGGCTGTGGGTAGGTGGCTTTCTGGCAGTATTAGACTAGACAGTATTTAAAGAATTTGATTGATTTCCTCATCAATATTTCAAAGAAGAGTGATTTAAAAGACAAAAGATTAAATGAAGGGGAAAAAAAAGATTAATTGAGACCTTTGGTTCAGTTGATAACATCTTCCAGTACTTTTGCAAGAAGGCTATCTTTTTCTCATGTTATAAAAGTCAAAAGTGAAGTGAAGGATGTTAGTGTATCATATAATTTTCCTGAAGAAAGTATACTTTTTCTCCACAAAAATCACACTTTGTTTAGTCTTTGTTTGTACATGAATGTACGACCTACATTTTGTTAAATCACATTAACTTTCTTTTGCAATTTCTAGTTTTATCTTTCAAGAGAAAGGGTCAATTAAACTTTTATTCATTATTTCCTATGAGCTTTTGATCTCCATTTTAAAGACATTTGACTTCATCAGCCTTTCCTTGTACTTATCTTTGGATAGCACGAGCCTCCTGTATTTATGAGTCTGCAGGATTGAGGTGACTTCCTCCCTTGTGCTTCAGCTATGGCAATGATGGCTCTGATGCCATTAAATACCAGTGTCACGGAAAAAGACCTGTACAGGATTTTCTGTATATTTGGTCTAATTTCTTTCTAGTTCTCAGTGGTAGGACCTTTGCTACATGGTCAATGTCACTTATTCTGATTCTCTATGAGCATTTACATGGAGCACTAATGCTGAAACTAATTATAAAATGTGGAATATTGGAAAATAGCCAATTTTAGGTTCTGAGATAGTGAGGAAACAATTTAATCTATTTTCCCCCCAAGGGAAGAAAATAAACCTCTTTCAAACATTGCACATATTCCTAACCAACCAGTGCTTACAGCAGTCGTGTTTTAAATCTTCTCTGCAATATCTAGGAAAAGTTTCATTCAAAACAAAATCCTTCCCAATTTTGGTTTCAATTTCTGCACATTCCAAACAGATGATGAGATAAGGAAGAACATAGGCTGTGAAATTCCCTGTTCCTTGCATTGCAGCTGTGCTTGAAAGGCCATGCCATTCAGTGAACAGTAAAGCATTTCCCCTTCATCTGGAGACCTGTCCTTAGATGCCTTCTGAACTGCATTGTGCCGTGGACAAAATAGTAATGAGATGACTAAGTAGCAGAAGAGAATTTCCTCGATGATTCCCTGTAGCAACTCTTCAACAGGAAATTTAAAAAGAACAACAAGCAATAATACCAAGAAATAAGATTAAATTCCATTTAGGTGGCAGCACATAAAATCATAGAAGTATAAAAATTCAAGAAAGACAGTTTTAGCCTCTAGGCAATATTTAGTAGCCAACAAAAAATAGTGTAAAGAGAGACCCTAACCCTCCTCTTGAAAATGAAAATCCTTTCTATCTTGAAAATAAAAATGACACTGACAGTATCAAATTCTGATCTAATAAACTGAGGCATACTGAGGGTAGGATTGTGTAGATTTTATTTTAAGCTAATTTTTGTTATTGCCTTTATCTTTGTTCTTAACAAATTAGCTAACTCTTTCTTATATTATTTAACTTAACATTCCAGTAATCATTTAAAGCTACCCTGAGAAAGAAATTGAGTTGAATAAATTGTGATTATAAATAGTTCCACCATTATTAAGTCCTCAATGCTTTGTACTAAATACAGCAACAATGGTTAATATTTGCAATTGAAAATCTCAAACTGCCAAGTCCAATGATATCCCCCACTCGTTCTCCTTCTCTGTCTTTCTCTGTAATGTAAAGCACCACCTATATTTATAGAGAAGCAATGCCTGCTTCAACTAATATTTTATTTTAGCTATCAAAGTGTTCTAAATGGACAGGTTTTTATAGTGGTGTTAATGAAGGCAAGACCCTTTAATGAAACCAGTGCTCCTTCTGTGCCTCCTTTGGTCTTACTGTATATTCTGATGTCCCATATGGTGGATTAGCACCTGATAGTCAGACTGGCTGTGATCCAGGTACAGCCTCTCTGATCTAGCACCTCTGCTTCTAGCCAACCTTCACAAAAAATGAGTATCATATATGAATCAATGCCAATCTGTCGCCATGCCTTTAACATTAATAACAGTACTTTAGGACAATAAAGACTGGCTGTAAGAACTGAACATTCATGGATGAAGTTTAAGCTCTTACTGAAAAGAAATAAGAAGACTTTTTAATTTTATTTTGAGAAGTTTTATGCAGCATGCCTCAGTACTATCTACAAAATTCTAAGTCTGATGATTTGCATGCTTATTATAATGCCACCTTAAATGCTCAGAGCAGAAGGTATTGAAGATATTGAATAAAACCAGATATCAAATAATATAGTCATTCAATGTTGAGCAACCCTGCCTTTTGAAAATTGAGTCTATTGTTGCTACAGAAAAGAAAATATAAATTGGGCAACCATATGTTCCTTTCTGGCCAATTCTTTTTTCTGGAAATTTCCTAAATTAGGAAATGAATATAAAAATAGTTACGTGCTATTTTCTTTAAGAGAAAAACAACACTTTCTGAACTCTGACCATTCTCCCAATCCAGGTGCTATTTCAAGGAAATTCATTACAGCTGTAGATTTTCTAGTGACAACACATTGAATTACTTGTGCCTTAAGCCTCTTTGCCCTCAGATAGTAATGGAAATATTTTATTCACTCTTTCCAAAGAATATTTCTAATTTTCTTCCCTACAATAAGAATTAAATAGTATGCTTGTATTCTCATGCCTAATGGAGCCTTTGCTGATAGATGAAATTTGTATTAGTTTGTGGTTATTTGGATTAAAGCAATAGAAACTAACATGAGCAAAAAAAGAGAATTTATTGGAATTAGATAGAACACATGGAATAAAATGGAAGGCTAAGGAAGCTTTCATAGCACTTTGGAAACCAGATAGTTTGCATGGGGAGTAGGAGAACCTAACCAGAAGCCAGAGGGTAAGGCTGCCCTTTGATATGGTCCATTCAGGCCAACTGGGGGTGGTGGGGGGTGTTGAGCAGAAAGCAGTGTTGAGAAGAATAGAGAGTACAACCAGAGGAGCAGGCAGAAGATATCCTGCACATGTGGCTAAAGAAGCTCAGGCCAGTTTTATTTTTATTTTTTTTATTTTTTTATTTTTTTATTTTTTATTTTTTTAAAGATTTATTTATTTATTCATCCCCCGCTTGCTGCCTGTGTTCGCTGTGTCCATTCGCTGTGTGTTTTTTCCGTGTCTGCTTATCTCCCCCTTGCTGTGAGGTCCTGCTGCATCAGCCCACCGCGCTGCGCAGGCCGGCCTGCCCTTACAAGGAGGCCCCGGGAAGCGAACCCCGGGCCTCCCATATGGTAAACGGGAGCTCTATCAATTGAGCCACACCCGCTTCCCCAGTTTTATTTTAAGTCCAACCAGTACAAGTCCTATCTAAGCCACAGGGAAGAGGTAATTCCTCCAAAGGGAATAAGAGTGATATTGCCAAATGAGGAAATGGATGTGGATGCAAAACTAAATAGACACACACACACAAATGCACACACATACCTCAAATGCCTACTATAAAATTGAAATTTCCATTGTGAAGGCCTCACCAAAAACATTTCATAAATATGAGCAAGCAGTACCAGGATAAGATCATTCAAGACCACATAATGGAAAGCGGAAGTGGCTCAAGCAATTGGGCTCCCGCCTATCACATGGGAGGTCTGGGTTCAGTTCCCGGTGCCTCCTAAAGAGGACAAGGAAGACAGCGAGCTGAAGCAACGGCTGGTGCGGCGAACTGACGGAACAAGATGATGCAACAAGAGACACACGGAGGAAAACACAACAAAAGCTGGGAGAGGAGGTGGCTCAGGAGATTGGGTGCCTTCTTCCCACATGGGATGTCCTGAGTTCAGTTCCCGGTGCCTCCTAAAAAAAAGGAAAAAGAAGATCAGCACACAACAGACACAGCAAATGCAAACAACGAGAACAAGGGGGTGGGGAGAAATAAATACACACATACATACATACATACATACATACATCACATAATGTATGATTCCATTTATCAGAAATGTGAAAAATAGGCAGATCCATAGAGGCAGAAGGATTCATGGTTGACAGGAGCTGTGGGGAAGGGGAAAGAGAGTGACTACTAATGGATGCATATCCAGTTCTAAAAGAGCGGCATCCCCCTAAAACCTCACTGCCTGACTTTGGATTTTCTTCATGGGCCATGAAATAGTTGGTTCTGGAAGGCAACCACAGAACAGTAGGCATACATTGGGCTAGAAGGCAGATGTGTAGGATGACCAGTGTTTCTTAGGTGATCTTGAACCACACCAGATCTCCATCCTGAAGTTGAGGATCTACAAGTATAAATTATTAAGTTGATATTTATGCTTGAGTAAACTACAATCATTTTGGAATTTTCTTTTAAGAACTTTACTCCTAAAAGCCTGAGCCTTCTCTCTAGAAATTTTAGCTTTCCAAGATAAGACCTGATTAGGAAAGATAGATATGCAGTGGTTAAGTTAGCTATAAGAAAAATCTACACTGGTTTTCACTTTTCTGTTTTTCTTGTGTTTTTTTTTCCCCTTATTTTTTTTTTGGTTTATTTTATAAGAATATTTAAATCAACCAAAGATTAAATAATCTTTTGTTTTGGTCAAACAAGAAAATAGGCAGCAATAGAATGAGGATAATCCTAAACTACTTTTCAGTTTCCCTCACAGCTCTGAAATAGTGACAAGATTAAACATACACACACACACATACATACACACTATTTGTGTTTGGCTGATGTTACTAGGTAGATAATTTAAAAGGAAGAGGCTTAAGGAATTGGGAAATGTATCTGTAATATTCCATCTCTTCTAATTTTGTTTCTAATGTTGAGCTTAGAAACCAGTTAACCTAGCTTGTTAAAATACGTGCAAAATAGTAAAACAGAAAAAAAACCCTGGTAAGTAAAATGTATAAGCTATGTGGGATTTATTATATAGCATCACTTTTATCTGCTCAAGACCTTTTTGACTTACTTTCAAATTCTCAACTATATGCCAAGTAGGGAGGTTACCATATAGCTGTTTCTATGCATAGTAAGATAACCATATAGTAATTGATATTTATAATTATGAACCTAAACCTTTTCTATCACAACAGTTTGAATATTTTATAACATTTTACTTTGGAGTATATATCATTATATCATCTATATATTAAGATTTCCAGAATATTCAGTTAAATAGAAGCCCATTCTGAAAAAATTATTCATAGAATTTATTATAATTTGATGTTTATATTATACAGTAAGATTTTTTTTTAAATATTACAATATTTGTAGGTGATTTTAGCAATAGCTTTCACAAAACCAAAAATCACATCACAGATTTTTAAGCAAGACATAATTCTATGTGCAATCTCTAAAATATTGAGAAAAATGTCTGTACAATCTTTTTTTTTTGAGGTACCAGGGCAGGAATTGAACCTGTGACCTCGTATGTGGGAAACCAGCACTCAACCACTGAGCCACATTGGCAACCCTGAGTTGGTTTTTTCGTTTGTTTTGCTTGTTTCTTTTTTGTTTGTTTTTTAGGAGACTCCAGGAACCGAACCCAGGACCTCCCATGTAGGAATCAGGCACTCAGCCACTTGAGCCACATCTGCTCCCTGTACAATCATTTTTATTTCTCTTTGTAGTCACTTGATATATCTTGCAAACCTCTGTTAGGTGTAGTAGGTATAAGCAGAAGATAAAACCCCAGATCATAAGTCCCTCTGCAGATTAGTCAACAGCATAGTCAAACAGCAGCATAGCATATGTTTAATGAATTCATGAAAGTATAAATTAATGTCTTGGTATTTGATTAGTTAAAAATAAGTTAGTGGGAGCGGATGTGTTTATGTAGGTCTGAGGAAGGAATGCTAAGGGGTGTGGAGTCTTTCTTTTTGGAGTAATGAAAGTGTTCTAAAATTTTTTGAGATGATGAATGTACAACATTGTGATTATACAAAAGCCGTTGATTTTACACTTTGAATAGAATAGCCAGAAACAGCAGCTATGTACAGTGGGGGGAGCATAGAGGGATTGAGAGGTGAGGAATTTTCTTGTTTGTCGGTTTTATGTTTATTATTATTATTGAAATAATGAAAATGCTCTAATAATGATTGAAGTGATGAATGTACAACTATGTGATTATAGCAAATACCATTGATTGTACACTCTGGATGAATTGTATGTTTATTAATGTGTATTAATAAAATTGATTTGTTAT
>JAQZBX010065288.1:0-16336 GCA_029593785.1 Cabassous unicinctus | reverse complement strand
CCCCTCCCTTTTCCCAGCTGGGAAATATTTCCTCTCCCCTCTGAATCCTTGACAATCAGTCCCTGTTAGTAGAGGAGGAGATTGGGAGATTTGAATATCTTTAACCCCTTGCAGGCTCCAAGGCAAACAATGGCGCAGCCCCACCCAGCCTGGACTGGCTCTCGGGACAGGGCAGACCAAACCTGGGAGTCAAAAGCAGAGTGTCAGCCCCAGGCTCTCTCTCCCCTCTCCTGTGGAGTCCTCAACAATTAGTCCAGGTTAATTATAAGTTTAATATGCTTTCCTTTTCTACCTAATGAATCAGTATTACATATGGAGAACACTAGGGGGAAGAGAACAGAAATGCAAATACTTTAAAATAACTATTCAAGAGTCTGTATATGAAAAAACTTCCTGAACAATGATACTGCCCATAATGGAAAAGATAGCTGCAGTAGGTAGGCAATTCATTCAACAATTCTTTGAGCACCGACTATGTTCGAGCCACAGTGTGCTAGGTTCTGAGTTGTATAAGGAAAGAACAGGTTATGTATGACAACATTTTTGCTCTCAAGGAACTCACAACTTCAATGTAGTGAATGCCTCTTTTTGCAGCTGTTGTCCCTGCAATTCCTTACAATCCTCAGCTGTTGTCAAAGGCAGTTCCTTGCTGCATGGTTGGTTGGGCTGACATCAGAGGCTCTTCTTGCCAAAGGGTTTTTTGTTTAATTAAAAAAAAAAGGGTATTAGACTTTTCTAAATACCAAAGATGTGGTGGCTTGGAGTAGCCTAGAAAAACATGTTCTTAATGCATTTCTGTGGGTATAAACCCATTGTAAATAGGATCTTTTGATGAGGCTACCTCAGTTAAGGTGTGGCCCAAATGAATCAGGATGGGTCTTAGTCCTATTACTAGAGGCATTATAGAGAAAGCCACAGAGAGAGAAGTCCTGAGGAGCAGCCAGAAGCTTGAAGTCAAGGGAACCAGGAAGAAAAAGAAGAAGAGAAGACATTATCATATGCATTGCCATGTGATGGAAAAGCCAAGGAACCCCAAACATTGCCAGCCAACCAGAAGACATTTAGAAGGAAGCAAGCCTTTTGGCCTCTGAAAATGTAAGCCAATAAATTCCTGTTGTCAACTCAGTCCATTGTGTGATATTTGTTTAGGCAGCTGTGAAACTGCTTAATAAAACTAACTTTATTTGAAAGGCCATAGCATTGGAGTTAAACTAATTCTTCAATGTACTGTGAATGATGTATCATTTGTTCATAGTCTATTATTAAAGTATACATATACCCTTCAATGTAGACTCCATGAATGTGTCTCACTCCAGGAAGTTTCCTCATTATAATGCAGGAAAGAGAAATATATGCCTCCCTAGGGAACTCTTTCACCAAAGATTTAACTGTTTGTCATGGTACAAAACAAGCAACATTAGCATTAAGGTAGCACATGGTACCACTAATGAAGCTTAATGGCATCCAAGTAATGAACAAGGTCCTCAGTTGGCTACTCTACTGCCTAAATCTTTGTCAGATAACCTGCTCTATAAAATAAATAATTTAGCTGTGCAAAATTTTTTACTTACACTATTGCTAATCTTCACAACTACCTAAAATAAGCCTTAGGGGGGTGGATGTGGCTCAAGTGGTTGGACGTCTGTCTCCCATATGGAGGGACCTGGTTTTGATCCCTGGGACCTCTCGGTAAAATAAAATAAAAAAATAAAGTGTTAAAAAAAAAAAGCCTTACAATCTTCATTTTACAGAAGACATTTAATCTCACAGGTAGGTTGGATTTCCCAGTGTTGGAGAATAAGGCAGTGGGAGCCAGCATTTGAATCCAGATTAATCTGCATTCGATCCTGTCTCTTTTCATACAGCATCGCCTCTCCAGCAAATCCTTTCTCCAATTTGCAACAGTAGTTCTCTGAATCAACAAAGAGGACCACAGTGCTTTTATAAAAAGTGCTAATCTAACTCAGTTGAATCAATAGTCTCTTCATAAAGCATAATTGATGAATTATTCACTGTAGCAGTTTGACATTATTTATGAATTCCAAAAATAGATATTGGATTATGTTTATAAATTTGTCTGTTCCTCTGGCATGATTAAATTATGATTAGGGCTTTGATTGGGCCACGTCAGTAGGGCATTGAGTCCCCACCCCTTGGTGGGTGGGGACTCACAGATAAAAGACATGGCAAAAGGCAGAGTTAGAGTTTTGATGTTGGAGTTCTGATGCTGAGTTTTGAGCTGGAGCCTGGGAAGTGAACACACAGGAGAAGAATACTGAGGAATAGAGACGGCTCTTAGACATGGCAGAGGCCCTGGGGAGAGAGACAGAGCCATTTGCCTGATAGTCTACAGCTGGCCTTGTGGAGCGAGGCAAAACCTAGAGAGCATCATAGTCTAAAGCTGACCTTGTGGAGAAAACAGGAGCTGAGCCCAGAGGGAGATGCACCCCGAGAAGAGAAGAACCTAGGAAGCCTGAACCCTGGCAGATGTTGGCAGCCATCTTGCTCCAACACATGCTTTGATGAGGAAAGTAACACACTTTATGGCCTGGTAACTGTAAGCTTCTACCCCAAATAAATACCCTTTTTAAAAAACAACCAATTTCTGGTATTTTGCATCAGCACCCCTTTGGCTGACTAATACATTCACCAAGATGCTAAAAAGCTCTCAATTCTACTTTGCTGTGCTTTCAACACGTACTGAAGCAAACATATGTAGCCTCACATTTGTGGAGAGTGGTACACACAAAGTGCAGGGCTTGTCATTCAAAGAACTTGACAAAGAATTTCACCCTGCTTGCCATTTCTCCACACCATTTTTAAAGTGTCAAGAAAAGTGTCTGTGTTCTTTGCCTTAAAAATTACTAACCATAGAGAATCAATCTCCCTTGATTGGAGATTGAAGTGGGCCTAGCTTCTGAAGAGAATGCAATTAAGGTGCCAAAGGAGATGAGCTAACATATTCACAATTGGTTATTACTCTCTCCACTTATGATTGCAATCTTAGAAGATTATAAAAGAAAAATGTTCTGAAAAGTTGTTAATGAACTAAAGGGTACTTGTTATATACCTTCTCTCCACAGACCGCTCTGACAAGTAAAAGTCAATACTTCACATAGTCCATATTCCATTTAATAGTATAAGAGCTAATAAATGCCCCCTTTTCTGTCTCTGGCCATATTGTCTTGGGGTTCATGGCCTGGTTAGCACATGTAGTAAGATCTGTGATCTTTTCCCTGGTACAAAAGGTAGATGGTTGCCTATTTCTGTTGAGGATTATTTTGTGTACTACTGATCAAATAATGGCAAAAACTTCATTTTTCATTTAAATAAGTTTGGGATCAGTAGACCTTCTTCCTAAGGTATTTTTTCTCCACCTCACTGTCCTTTTCCATTCATGCCTGAAATAATCCTCCCTCCTACTCATCAAAATAACCTTGGTTTCTCCACTGAATAAAAGAATTTGGAATACTTTTATTGTGTAAAAACTCTTCAACTCTTTAATTAATAAAACAGTCTAAACGATTTGGCATTACCTATCAAGAGTTGCAAAATTATTCACACATTTTTTATTGTGGGAATCTGACCCATTAAGACAAATATTTGTGAATTAAGATATTGCTTATAGCAGGAAGATAATACCAAAATAAACAGTTGGTAAACATGCTAGGATATTGGGTAAACATGATAGACTATTTGCAGCCATTAAAAATAATGTCTGAATAGTTTTAATGACATGAAAAAATGTTTACATGGTGGGTTGAATGTTGGCCCCCAAAAGATATGCCTATGTCCTAATCCCAGAAACCCTGAATATTACTGTGGCAGTTTGATATTATTTATGAATTCCAAAAGAGATATTGATTATGTTTGTAAACTGGTCTGTTCCTCTGGGCTTGATACCCTTTGATTATTTTAGATTCAGCTGAGATGTCTTTGATTAAATTATGTTAAGATTAGGGCTTTGATTCGACCATATCATTAGGGCATGCAGGGTTGAGTTCCAACCCCCTTGGTGGGCTGATAAAACAGACTCTCACACAGAAGTAGACACACAAAGGAGAAACAGAGAAAAAGACACAGCAGAGGAGAGAACTTAGTTTTGATGCTGGAGCCCCGGGAAGAGAGATGAACCTGATAGTTTACAGCTGACATTGTAAAGAGAACAGAGCATCTAAGCCCTAAGAAAAATGAGGCCCAGGAAGAGAGATAAGCCCTATGCCAGCCTTCAGCTGAGACTGGAAGAAGCTGGACCCACAGACCCTTAAGAGGGAAGAGGAAAACTGAACCCTCAGAGACGTCACCTGCCATCTTGTATCAACACGTGGAAACTGACTTTGGTGAGAAAGCAACCTTGAGTTGGACTTTAGGACCTTGTAGCTGTAAGCTTTTACCCCAAATAAATACCATAATATGAAAGCCAACAGATTTCTGGTACTTTGCATCAGCACCCCTTTGGCTGACTAATATAGTTACCTTATTTGGAAAAAGTGTCTTTGCAGATGACATTAAATTAAATTAAGGTTTTTGAGATGAGCTCATCCTGGATTACCCAGATGGTCTCTAAATCCAATGACAAGTGTCCTCATAAGAGAGAGATAGAGGACACAGACACACAGAGGAGAAGCAATGTTAAGACAGAGGCAGAGTATAGAGTGGTGTAGCCACAAGTCAAATAAGCCAGTAACTACCAGAAGCTGGAAGAGGCAAAGAATGGATTCTCTCTTAGAGCCTCCAGAGGGAGAATGGGCCCGTTGGAAACTTGCTTTTGGATTTCTGGACTCCAGAACTGTGAGAATAAATTTCTGTTGTTTTAAGTCACCAAGTTTGTAATAATTTCTTACCCAGGAAACTCAGAATAAATACACAAAGTGAAAAAAGGAGGACATATAAAGGATCCATTATAATCTCAATTACATGGAAAAATGTATGAAAATTTTGAAAAGAAACACATCAACATGATGGCAATGATTGCCCCTCAGCAATCTTTATGATTTCTATACTTTTCAGATTTTCTAGAATGCATATTGCTTTTGTATTAAAAAATAAAATATATCCCTTTGATTTGTGAAAAGCCATGTATGTTCATTGTTATATAATTTATGATGGAGAAAATTGGAAACAATCTATCTAATATTTGAGAATGGTTAATTAAAGTCTGGTTGTCCTTTTGATGGAATATTAAGCAGCCATGTAAAACCATAATTATAAAAAGTGGGTAGCTGTAAAGGAAAAGACAACAATAAGGAGACAAATAATGGCTAAGATTGTGGGCACTGGAACCATACTTGTAAAGACCTTCTTCTTAATATGGACTTTGATAACCTCTTTGTTCCTCAGTTTCTCATCTGAAGAATAAAAGAATTGACTTGAAGATTGTTTGCGGATCAAATGAAATACTGTATTTCATCTATTCTAAGGAGAAGATTTTTTTCATATTTTAACATCTCTGATATTGGGCTGCATCTTACTAACAATACTGTCTTATAGTCACATAGTTGCCATTGCCTATACTCGTGTAAACTTGGCTGGTACTGTTCACATGGTTTTCACAAGAATTGTATTATGTGCATTGTGGTACTACACAAATTGAATTTAATTGCTAATTGAAATTCTTTAAAAATTACATTGTGATTAATCATGGAAACAAAAAGTTAGGTGTATGGCAAAGACACAGAAGTAGAGCAGGAGGGCTTAAATTTGATATTAGTAAAGCACATATTTTTTATTAAAGGAATACTGCCATTTCACAGATTCATGCAAAACAATGTCGAAGATGAAGCTGTGTTACATTTTGTGACTGAGGTGTGAACCTATCATACACCAGCCAATGCAGTTGGAGGTAGGCAAAATTGTAAAATACCTCGGGATAGATGAAAGAAATTTCAAAGCAATGAGAGGTTGGTATGACCAATTCATGCATTGTGCAGAACTGTCATCAATGTGTCAAAAATTTCCTTCTGACTTTAAAGAAGTTATTTACTTCCAAATGCATGAGCTTTAGGTGAGGTTAAAACAATCTATGTGCTTTTTGTGTGTTATACTTTAGTGGACAGGTTTTGTTTTGTTTTTTAATAAAAGTTCTCTCTTGATACATCAGATAATGGTGCATCTTACAATCAATAAATCTTAATTTCAATAATATCATTCAAAGAAATTTCCAATCACTATGCCTGGCACGTAGTATGTATTTCCTAAATGCTGGTTATATATAATAAGCAAAAAAAAGCAGACTATAAAGTTGTATGTGTACAGGTATCATTATAATATAAATTTTAGTCAACAGAGATTTAGAGGGAATATACAAGAACAAAAATGATATTAGCTTGGTAGGATAATGGATGTTTTTTTTCTTCCTGTTTTCAAATTGTTGCAGAATCTTGCCATTTTTCCTTATAATTTAAAAGTATAAAAAATATATTTCATGAGCATGATAAAAAACACACACAAAACAAAACAACCCAACAGTTTAAGGGTTATACGAATGAAATGTAAACCTCTCTCCTATCCGAGACTCATTTGTTTTCACAGAAGCAATTACTGATGTTATTTTCTTATATAACTTTGAATTTTGGTATTCATAAACAAGCATATATATGTATTTTGTATAATTATATGTATATATGCATATATACATACATACACACATACTTTATTCTTTCAAAAATTGAAGTATACTTTAATAATCTCTAATTTTATTTTTCTACTCTAATGCTGTAACTTGAGTTCCATAGTCCATAAAGATCTTAATTCTTCTTGATATCACATAGTATATTATTAAATGCAGGAAACAGAAACCGCTCTAGGTATTTCCGATAAAAAGGAATTTAAAACAGGAAAACTAGGTACTTGTACTTACAAAATTGTTGGTTGAGTTCAAGGAGAAGAAGACAGGGGTCTGCTAGTGGATATTAGGGCACACCACTGTGATCCAGAGGTCAGGAAATTACTGCTGCTTCCACTGCTTAAGCCCCACAACTGCCTCAGTTCCCACGAAGCTGGTGACTAGTCACTGGTTGCTGCATCTGACCCAAAATAACAAGGCTAAGAACTAGACACTGGAATGCTGAGTCTGGCTGCAAATACTAATGGCCTGACAACTCCATAGGAAGAAGGAGGCCTCGTCTCACTTCCAAACTTCCAAATCTCACACACATGCTTCTCATTGGTAGAACCAAATTCTTATCCAGAACCCTAACCACAAGGAAGTTTGTGAAAAGTAGTGTTCGACTTTATAGGATATGTGGGCAGGAAAGAACATGGAAATGGGTAGTATAAGTACTGAGTGCCAATTAACCACAATAGCACAGTGTACCACAGTATGATACACTATAACTTATTCAACCATCACCAAAGTGGGGATATGTAGGTTGCTTAGAGCATTTTGCTATTACAAACAATGCGTCAATAATTGTCAGCCTAAATATTTCTTTTAGCATCTGTAAGAATACAACAAATTCTTAGAAGTAAAATCAGTGGTGTAATTAGTTGGTTGTATGTATCTTTATGTGATAAATTAACCAAAAAAAAAAAAAACAAAAACAAAAAAACCAAAACAAAACCCATCCCATGCTTGCTGAAACACAAAATGGAGTTAGTAGCTCAATTATATCAAGGTTATATTTCTGAAAATATTTAAATGTGTAATTATACAGAAGAGTGTCCTACATCCCCATTTGCTCTTCTATCCATGTGATATATATAGAAATGTTTTAGAAACACCTTCCTTCCTCTATCTTAAAACTTAAACTGGAGCCAGGTGTACAACTTCACCACTTCTTGCCAAAATCACCCATGGCTTCATTGCGTCTATGAGAGTCCAGCCCTGAGGATCATCAAGAAGGGGTGTGGCCAGTAGTTCAGAACAAAATTAACTGGGCCACCCAAAGATGGAGCCTAGGAGTTCAGTAATGCTGCATTCTTACCACCTGCATGCCCATACAAATGATTAATAACAATGATTAGCATTCTTGGAGTGCGTCCAGAGGCTTGGCATTGTTCTTTCATTGAATCCTCACGATGACACTGTGAGAAATAGGCACTATTATGATGCCCATGTACAAATGAAGAAACTGAGACTGAGAGAAGTGAAGAACTTGCCCAGGTCACAGGGATTGATTGTGTAGGAGCTTGGATTTGAATATCTATCATCTGTTTCTAGAGACCGCCCTTGCCACCTTCCTGAAGTGTGGATTTGATCATCCTATCTTTCATGACTAAGGACAGGACTCAGTGAAGTGTGAACCTCCCTGAGGCAAAGGAACTCTAATATTTGGTGTAGTCAAAGAAAAGGGAATTCCAACCTCAGGAAAACCCACATATTCTACAAACAGACCACACTTTTGCCAATGTATCTTCATTGTGACAGAAAACAAGCAAGAGAGTGACTGTGACTGTGGATTAGAATGAATCTACTACTTCTAGAAAAGCAATGCATAGTGCATGTATAAATTCAGCCAGTCAGCCAGCCAGTGATTCATTAACTGCCTGGTATTCACAAAATATTGTATGCCTGTGGGGACTAAGCTAATAATACAAGTTACAGTCTTCCCTCATGCCCTGGAGGAATTTACAATCACTTTGGAGAGAAGAGATAAAGATACATCAAACATTTTAATAACAGCCATAGTACAAGATAGTATGGTATTTTTGTAAGGTTCTTATGAAATTTTAAATCTTTTGTACTTTAATATAATTTTTAAATATAATTTTTTCTATCGCATTCAAAAAACAGTTTTAACTTTATTAACCTGCAATTTTGAGTTGTATGATAGGAAAAAATCAATCAAGGGACTCCAGTGGTGAATATATTAACATTTTAGCACAACTGGAGTAACTTCAGCAACCCATTATGATATACTCAGTTTGATCTTAAACTCCATGAAAATTACACGCTCTTTTTTAATCCTAGTTCTAATTTCTACCAAAGACAATTATTTTGTCAAAATATACTAGTAAAAAATTCCCATAAAATGGTTAAAAATTAAAAAAAGAAAACCTTGCCTACCACAGTGGAATCTAAAGGATGGCAAATATTCCCTCTCTCAACAGGTCATGCACTCGGGTGGGGTGAAGGTGGGTGGATAAGACCCAGTCTTAGCTGACTGGATGATCCTGTGTGAGGCAAGGTGCAGGAAACAGCTTGAGGTAGTTGCCTCATGGCTGCAGGTGCCCAGGAATGCAGAGTCCAGCAGATTGGCAGTGAGTGTTCAGTGGAGGCATCCTATACAGACTGTTATTGTGATGTGATTTTTACTGTCACTTGACCCTATTGGTTCCTGTCCATTTTTTGAGCCTGGATTCCAGCTTTCCTATCAGCTCATTGGGCTATCTAATAACCGTACAATAAATTCTTTTTATTTGTTTGTTCTTAACCCCAAATTAGCCATAAACAGTAGCTGGAGCTTGCCCCCAAGAATCCAAAGGAACAGCAGGATCAGGAACTTTGGGGCAGGCAGTTGAGGGTTTTGAGGGGTAGTGGTATCTCCAGTGGTGGTGATGGCTGCTATGGACAAGTAATGGCAAGAGCAGGGGCTCCAAGCTGCTTCTGGCAGGCCTTGAGTGCTACCTGTTTTATATGGAAGTAGATGCTGGGATATAAAGAGTGCTGAAATTGGATTTCTAGTTCAAGCACGGCCCATTACTAGGTATATGACCCTTTTCAGTTTAAGTTTCTCATTCATACTTCATAGCAATGAGGACCAAGCATCCATAAGAGCCCTTCCTAAACGTTATGGGTTGAATTGTGCCCTCCAGAAAGATATATTCAAGTCCTAACCCCCAGTATTTCACAACGTGACCTTTATTAGAAAGAGGGTAGTTGCAGATGTAATTAGTTAAGATGAGGTCATACTGGAAAAGGGTGGGCCATAATCCAATATGGCAGCTGTCCTTGTAAGAAGAGAAGAAACATAGATATAGACACACAAGGGAAAAGGCCATGTGAAGACAGAGGCAGAAATTGGAGTTATGCAGCTACAAGCCATGGAATGCCAAGGTTTACCAGCCACCAACAGAAGCTAGGAAGAGGCAAGGAAAGATTCTTCCCTAGAATCATTGGAGAGAGCATGGCCCTGCCAACACCTTGATTTCAGACTTCTAGCCTCGAGAACTGTGAGACAACAAATTTCTGTTGTTTTAATCTACCAGGTTTGTGGTAATTTGTTACAGCAGCCCTAGGAAACTAATATATGGTATAAAAAGTCTATAAAGCTCCTTAATCATCCCAGACATCCAGGGTTATGATTTTTTAATCCACAAAACCAATTTATTAAAATTATTTTTGTCCAATAAATATTTATCAGCTATGTGTTTCTAGTAATGATCAATGACTTTTGTTTATTGCTGACATAATTTGCCTTCCTGACCTCAAGATTTTTCTTTCATTAAAAGGTCTGAAGAAAAAATAATTTCTATATTAGTGTATAGTGTAATGGTCTTAAATATTTGTAAATGTTCTATGAAATGCCATCCAAGAATTATTTCTATCATACCATTCCATAAAACAGCAAATTTGGAGTGCCTATACAGCCTAAAACTTCACAAAGATATTGCATATAGTTGTATTAACATAAATTATACAGATAACAAGTACTACCTCTCATAATTGAGGGAAAGGAAAACCCATTTAGCTGGAGTAACTGGGGAAGGCTTCATGGAAATGGTGTGACTTAAATAGGGCCTAGGGATAGATGAAGATAGTGAGAACCACCTTCTTCCTTCTCACCCTTGAAGACAATGAATGACAGGGATGTTGTAAAGTAGGCTGCTGGCCAGGAAGAATTTGTCAGGTATTTGTTGCCATATCATTCTCAGTGAGTAGCTACTTAACTTCCCTATAAGCCCATATCAAACCTAATTAATTATTTTGGAGGACTTAGACTTATTAAAAATCTATAGAACAAAATAAGAAGCTATTGAGGGGAGTGGATATAGCTTAAGTGGTTGAGCGCCTGCTTTCCATGTACGAGGTCCTGGGTTCGATCCCTGTAACCTCCTAACAACAAACAAATGAAAAAACCAACTCTCATTGGGAGTTGATGTAGCTCATACTGCTTCCCATGTATGAGGTCCTGGGTTCAATCTCCGGTACCCCCTAAAAAAAAAAAGCTATTAAGCCAAGCAACCATAGCTGACATTTATTGAGCATTTATGTATGTTATGCACTGTGCCAAGCATTTTATCTAATATAACAGATACAAGAAACCTTAAAGTAGGTGTTATTATCTCTATATTATAGCTACAGAAGATTGAGGCTCAGAGAGATTAAGTCATTTGCCACTCCCCAATCACACAGCCAATTAGTGGTGAAGCCAGGATTTAAATCTAGTTCTGCTTAATGCAAAAAACTCATGATTTTAACCACCAAACTAGATGTTAAAAAAAATGTGCTACCAAAATAAGAAATTGCCAATGCTTTGAATTTATCTTAGTTTGGACCCCCCCCCAAAAAAAAAAACAAAAAACACAAAACTTGAGACAAGAATTTGAATGCATGTAAACTCATCTGGGAGGTGATGCGGAAACATAGTAGAGTGAGAGGATGCAAGGCAGGGGAAACAAGGCAGTCAATAAAGGGTGTGTTAATGAAGAGATCACTTTTGTGCACTCAGTCACCATGGAGATCCTCTGAGATAATGAGTAGACTATCACTCAGAGTTGATGAACCAAGGGGTGAGGAAGCTGGCATATCTATCTACCAAATCTCATCCCTCATTGGTTTACAGTTGTTCCTAAAGGTGTTAATTCCCTGACATTTCTGGCCTGTTCTACAGGTGGACTGTGCAGCAAGAAACAAGTGCTTAGGGAAAGGTCTTTGATGTGTAGAGGAACCGGCCAGTGAAGTTGCAGGTGACCTTCAGGTTGAGCCATGGGATATGGGTGAGACACTGACAGTCTCTGCTACAGGATATGAATTAGTTCAAAACAATTAATAACCAGGACCTTTTCTTATTGTGTTAAGTTGATTTCATAAATAAATGAATTTCTGCCTCAGTGAAATGACATCATAAAATAAATTAGTTTTCATCCTTTAAATCCCATGTATTAGTCAGCCAAAGGGGTGCTGATGCCAAGTACCAGAAATATGTTGGCTTTTATAAAGGGTATTTATTTGGGGAAAAAGTTTATAGTTACATGCCCTAAAGAGTCCAACTCAAGGTTGCTTTCTCACCAAAGTCAGTTGCCACGTGTTGAAACAAGATTGCCGATTTCTGTGAGGGTTCAGCCTTCCTGTTTGTCAGCTACAGGATAGCATAGGGCTTGTTTCTTTCTGGACTTTCTCAGCACTGCAGACTATCAGGTGGATGGCTCAACTCTCTTCCCAGGGCCACAGGATCAAAGTTCTCTCCTGTGCCATGTCAATGGAGCGCTCTCTTCTTGTGTGTCTTCTTGGGTGAGTATCCATTTATATCAGCCCACCAAAGGGGTGGGGACTCAACCCTGAGTCATGCCCTACTGACATGGTCAAATCAAAGCCCTAATCTTTTATCAAGTAAACTTAAAACCTTTGAATTTAATACAAACAAAGGGCATCACACCCAGAGGAACAGACCCGTTAATAAACATAATTTTTCTCTTTTTTGGGGGGATTCATAAATAATATCAAACTGCCTCATCCCAATTAAAGAAACTCTTGTTATTTGAAAAGAATAAAACCAAAATGATAATCCATTTCTCAGAAAATACTATAGTTGATTTTAGAATCACATTTAAAAAAATATTTCAGCATTAAGCTGGCCAGCCAGCACTTCTCTGAAGAATCACCAACCATTGTCAAATAAATAATTGCTGCTGTTACTCAAGCTGCAGCCATATGGAATGTTTGTTCTTGTGATTGGATCACCCCTGTAAATCTGGAAGCCTACAGTTGTTCAAGAGGATACTTCCATGACTCTTTAAGGTGCATCCTATGGCTTTTCAGAATAAATTATGTGTATACCCTTATAACCTAATATTTGGGATTTGTATATCAGACCATCCCAATCAAATTGTGAAATTTGGTGAAAATCTGTTCAGCTACTTGTGTCATGTTGTAGCAATAAATAAGCAGAGGTGCCTTTCAGGGAAGGTGGTGAAGTAGGGAGCTCCAGGTCTTAGTCCTTCCACCAACATAGCTATTAAATAGGCAGGAACTGTGGGAAACAACTATTCTGGGGCTATGGAGGCCAGAAGAACACTGTACAGCATCCAAGGAAAGTGAGAGGAAGAGGTTGATAAACTATGGTAAAGAACAGTGATTTGCTCTCTCCATGTGGTGGCTGCTGGCACCCATTCCTCACTCTCATGGTGGGCCACCGTGGAGTCTAGTCCCTGGCTAGCTCACTGGTTACAGAAAGAGACATAAAAATCATCTTCTCCAAGAAGGGGTCCTGGGACATGGCAGATCATGGATCACTGCTTTTGATCAGTGAATTTGGATCAATGCGTTCCAGCTCTGAGATATTGTTTCAACCAGCTCCAGACAAATGTTGCAGCAGCCATTGTTTTAACCCTGCCCTGGATGGGGCAGAGGTGGTGGAGATTTGAAGAAACTCTGCTTCTTCCGGGCTTCAGGGAACAGTTAGCTGAAGAGCTGCATTTGGTGGGCAGACCAGGAAAACACAGCTTTCCTCTGTGGGTCCATGGCCCAGGGCCCTGTTTTGGCTGGGAAATACTGATTTGAGAAAGTACTTTCCTGGGTGACCCTCCATCTAGAATTTGCCCTCCAGGCAAAAGCAGCTGGAGACAAAAGAATGGAGTGCAGAAACTATAAAGTCAAAACAAAAACAATTAGTGCTCATTTTGGCAGCACATATACTAAAATTGGGACTATACATAGAGTAGCATGGCTCCTGCCCAAGGATGACATGCAAATTCATGATGCATTCCATATAAAAAACAACAAAAACAAACACACAAACAAAAAAAAAAAAACCAATTATAACAGATCAAGATCCTTTGAGAAGGAACAGAGAAAAGGAAGCTCTCTTTTGGAGGTGAAACAGTGATACAAAAAGTACAATCTTGAAAATTGTACCACACATCCAGGGCAAGAATCAGATGAAGAAAAGCTGAAAAAAATCTGATCACTTAAACATGGGCTATTCTAAAGGTCTAGAATAAGGTGGACTATGTGTCAAAGAAGAGCCTTAACACACAAAGACAATCAACAATAAAACCCTAGGCAAGAGAGAGAAACTGACCTTCAAAGTAAACTGATCAAGATAATCAGATGCCTAGACATCAGCAAAAAATTACAAGCCATACTAAGAAAGAGGAAGACATGGTCCAGTCAAGGGAACATATGGAACCTTGGAACAACTAATCAAAGATGTTCAAATAAATCTCCTAAATAAATTGAAGGAGATGAAAGAAAATATGGCTAAAGAGATAAAGAATATTAAGACAATGTGTGAGCATAAAGAAGAATTTGAAAGTATAAAAAGAAACATAACAGAAATTATGGGGTTGAAAGTCACAATAGAAAAGATAAAAATACACTAGAGGAAACAACAGCAGATTTGAACAGGCAGAAGTAAGAATCAGAGAACTAGAAAACAGGACAATCAAAATCTTACAGACAGAAAAACTGATAGAGAAAAGAATGGAAAAAATTGAGCGGCATCCCAGGGATTTAAATAATATCATGAAGCACATAAGCATACACATCATCCATGTCCCAGAAGGAGATGAGAAGGAAAAAGGGGCAGAAATAATATTTGAGAAAATAATGGCTGAAAATTTCCCAAGTTTTATGAAAGAAATAAATATTCATGTCCAAGAAATGCAACATATACCAAACTGAACAAATCCTAAAAGACCTACTCTGAGACACATAACTAATCAGAACGTCAAATGCCAGAGATAAAGAGAAAATTCTGAAAGCAAGAAAAAAAAAAAAAAAGAGATTTATCACATACAAGGGATCCACAATAAGACTAATTGCCAATTTCTCATCATAAATCATGGAGGTAAGAATGTCAGTGGTATGATATATTTAAGGTACTGAAAGAGAAAAACTGCCAGCCAAAAATTCTTTATTTGGCAAAACTGTCCTTCAGAAATGAAGGAGAGTTTAAAATATTTAAAGGTAAAAAGAACTGAAAGAGTTCATCAATAAGAGACCTGCTCTACAAGAAATACTAAAGGGATTTCTGAAAACTGAAAGGAAAAGACAGAAGAGAGTGGCTTGGAGTAGTGTGAAGAAATGAAGATTATCAGTATGTGTAATTAAAAGAGTAAAAAGAGAGACAAAAAAGATATTACATATAAAAACAAATGGATCAAATGGCTGAAGTAAGTACTGCCTTTACAGTAATAACTTGGAAAGTTAATGTATTAAACTCCCTAATCAAAACACACAGGTTGGCAGAATGGATTAAAAAGCATGATCCAACTATATGCACAGAGAGTCACTTTAGACCCAAAGACACAAATTGGTTGAAAATGAAAGTCACCATAAATTTGCCATTGTTTTCAAATTTCTTTCCTTTCTTTCAGTGCAGAAATTAAAAGTATAAAGCACTGTGATTTCAAGTTTTTTTTTTTTTAAACATGTGTCAGAATCACTGGTTTATTAGTCAGCCAAAGGCCTGCTGATGCAAAGTACCAGAAAACTCTGTTGGCTTTTATAAAGGGTATTTATTTGGGGTAAAAGCTTACAGATATCAAGCCCTAAAGAGTCCAACTCAAGGTACCATAAGAAGTACTTTCTCACCCAAAGTCCAATGCTACATGTTGACACAAGATGGCAGGCAACATCTGCAAGGGTTCAGCCTTCCTCCTTCCTCTTAAGGTTCCATGGTCCCAGCTTCTTCCAATCTCCGATTTAGGCTGGCATAGAGCTTGTCACTCTCCCTGGGGCTTGTTTCTTTCCAGGCTCAGCTGCTGTGTATTCACCAGAAGGTCAGCTGTAGACTATCAGGCTCATCTCTCTTCCCAGGACTATGTCTGTGGAGCACTCTCTCTTCCTGCATATCTGCTTCTGTGTTCTTCTTCTCCATGTATTTACTTCCCTGTCTTTGATTGAGCATCTGTTCATACAGCCCACAAAGGGGGGTGGGGACTCAAACTGAGTTGCACTAATGACGTGGTCAAATAAAAGCCCTAATCTCGATTTAATGAAGTAAAAGTGAAACCTCTGAATCTAATACAATCTAATATGCCCAGAGGAACAGACCAGTTTACAAACACAATCCAATATCTATTTTTGGAATTCATAAACAATACCAAACTGCCACAACTGGTAAATATTGGCTGAGAACAATCCCTCCCCTTGTATTTGTGAAAACACTTGGAGTGCTTTAAGAGATTAGACTGAGAAATAATTAAATATATTTTCTCTAAAAAAAAAAAA
>JAQZBX010065287.1:6375-16439 GCA_029593785.1 Cabassous unicinctus | reverse complement strand
AAGACACGCAGCGAATGGACACAGCAGCACAAGCAGCAAGGGGGGGATAAATAAATAAAATAAATAAATCTTAAAAAAAAAAATTAAAAGCATTTGCACCTCAAAGAAGTTTATCAAGAAAGTGAAAATGCAGCCTACTCAATGGGAGAAAATATTTGGTGACCATATATCTGATAGGGGCCTAATATCCAGCATATATATAAAGAAACTCTATACCTTGAAAATAAAAAGACAAATAGCCCATTTAAAAAATGGGCAAGTGATTTGAATAGACACTTCTCTAAAGAAGAATTACAATAAGCCAAAATGCACATGAAAAGATGCTTAACATCACTAGATATTAGGGAAATGCAAATCAAAGCTACAATGAGATATCATCTTACACACATTAGCCTGGCAGCTATTAAAAAAACAGAGGACTACAAGTTTTGGAGAGGAAATGGAGGAATGGGAACCCTTGTCCACTGCTGGTGGGAATGTAGAATGGTGCAGCCATTGTGGAAGACAGTCGGGGGCATGCGGGACAGAGTGCACCTGCGGCAAGCTTCTAAGGAATCTGTGCGTGTTCTTCTTGTCATAGTGTTTTGTATCAGTGGGTGGAGACCCACATAATGAGTGGTAAGGTCTTCGATTCCCATCCAGGGGAGTCCTACTATATTCTTAAATGGAGCGGTGGGAGTCTTTCAAGAGCATAGGCAGTGCCTAATATGGGAGGACAGACCAGTATGTCAAGTTCTCAATGTTGTTGCAAGTAACTATGAATCTTGTTCTTTAAGGAGTGAAGCTTGGTGGTTGCCATGGGTCCTGAGGGGAGGGGGTGGAAGGGATAGAATACATAGAACATGGGGCATTTGGGGGGCAATGGAATTGTTCTACATGATCTTGTAATGATGGATACATATCATGTTAAATTTCATCAAAATTTATAAAAGTGTATGGGGCAAATTGTAAATGATAATGCAAATCATTACCCATGGTTAGTAGCAATACTTCAATATTTGTACATCAATTGTAACAAATGTATCATCCACATGAAACATTAGTGGAAATAATGTTTCCATTATTTGGAAACATTAATAGTGTTTAATAGTGTTTAATAGTGTTTAATTTTTGAATAGTGGAACTATTAGTGGAATAGTGGAAAGGGGAAAGAGGGGAAATTACTCCAGTAATTCTTTTTGGTTCCTGTTTAAAATTTCTACCTCTTTACTTAGAGTCTCATTGTTTACCTGATTTTCTTTAGTTTTTTTCTCTGTACTTTCCTTCTTCTTCTTGGACAGTTTTAAATCTTTTTTTTTAAAGGCTTTGCTTGGTATGTCCACATTTTTGTCTTCTTTGTTGTTGTTTTTCTGTATTTTTATCCTTTTCCTTCGGATGGGCCATCATTTTCTTTTTCTTTGTTTGTCCTTTTTCTTTGTCTTGTACTCATTTGTTGACACAGTGTTCACTTTAATAGTTTCAAATGTTAACTCTGGAATTTATTCGCTGATATGTCTCTTAATTAGTTTTGTGTTTTTCACCAGGTAGGGATGAGACAGCGATTTTCTTGAGCTTCAATCCACCTATCAGGAAGGTCTGCTGAAGGCAAAAGCAGTGTGATTTTCCCTGCCTTGTCCTGGGATTTTGCTTGTTAGTTGTTTTGGAATTCCCCTGTTTCCCAAAAGACACTTACCTCTTCCAGGTTTGAAGCCAGAAGGCATTTGCCCCAGAGTGTCTGGGTAATTTCTTACTCTTCTTTCCATGTCCCAACCTGCTTTTGCCTTGAGGGCAAATTCATTGATAAGGGACACACCTGAAAACACTCTCCAAAGTGTGATTTCCCAGTGAAAATAAGGCCAGGAACCTACAACCAGCTCCAGTATACCCTGGGAAAGATCAGGAAAAGCACAAAGAGCAGCTCTGCTGGCTCCCCAAAGCTGGGCTTTCCTGGACTCCCCAGCAAGTGCAGCCCTTCAACTAATTGACCCAGCAGCATCTTCAAGTCCCCACCACTGCTGCCTTTGTCCAGGGAGGGTTAAAACAATGGCTACCCTCAGAGTCAGCCCCCAGAAATCAGAAGTCACTAATTAAAATCTGAGATCAATGATCAATGATGACCAACCATGTTCTTGGGGAAGAGTAATGTTAGGTCTCTTTCTGCCAGCAGGGAGCTAGCCAGGGACTGGACCCAATGACTGCTTGCTGCAAAAAAATGGGGAGTGAGTGCCAGTAGGAGCTGACATGGAGACAGCAATTTACTGGTCTTTATCAGAATTTATCAGCCGCTTCCTTCCATTTTTCCCTGAGTGCTGTTCATGGTTGTTCTGGCATTCAAAGTTTCAAAATAGTTATTTCAGACCATTCCTGCCTGGTTAATAGTTGTTTTGGGGGAAAGACTATGTCTGGAACTATTTACTCTACCATCTTTTCAACATCCTCCAATTGATCTATATTTAATGATCTATTTTCAAATTGTTCTTTCTGACATTCGTTTTCTATCCCTTAGCACAATAACTCTTGAATGCAAAAACATCCGACAAATGAATAAATACAAAAATTCAATCAACTGTATGCTCAGCATGGGGGTGGAAGCACAAGCTAATGAAAAAATTTTTGGCTCATAAATATGTAATATAACAATCCTGTCCATTAATATATGAAATTTTAGATTTAAAATATTTAAAGTCCATCATAGTGAATATTAATAAACAAATAACTTAACTGGCTTATAAACACTCACATTGTGGAGGCACATTATGCACATTATTTAAGTTGCATTATTGAAGTTCCTGGTTTCCAGGTTTCCAGTGTGTTCAAGCATTGTCCACAAGTGTGGACAAGGCTTAGAAGTCTTGGATGGGACAAGAAAGAAATATGGAAGGCTAAATTAGGAAGTAATGTAACACAATTCTACATGACTTCTTGATGCAGTCATACTCTTCTTATTCGTCATTGTTTACATCATATTTATATCTGTCTGTAAGTTTCTATTAGAAGGAATATGTAGAAAAGTATTTACTCTTCTAGTAGTCTCCAAAAGAATTTTCAAGGCCTATGGTTTTGATGACAATATGTCCTAAGTATGTCAAAACCATCTTAATTTCAAATAGTTTTTTCCATCCTTTTGCCAAATGTCTCTTAGACTACTTTTCAACTAAAAGTGCATAAGACAATTTATTTTATGATATTTTTATTGTAAAATGAGCCATCATTGGAATTGTGTCCACCATAGGGAAAAGTGGACTGGCAAAAATTTTCTAACCCTCTTTAGTTAAGGAAATTGGAACATATCAGATGAGTATGCAGGGCCTTGAGCCAATCTCATATTTTATTTCAGTTCATATATTATAACATTGGCAATTAAAATATGTTCTCACATGCAGGATATGTGCTGACAGGGTGCATTATGGAAGCTGAGTTAAAGTTCTGGAGCCAGAAACAAATTTTAATAATAGTCTAGCTCTCTAATCTTGGACTGAAACCACACAAAGTTCCTTGTTTAAGATATATGCACATCAGTGTTCATAGAGCATTTTTCACAAGTGCCAAAAGATAGAAGCAACTAAAGTGCCCATAAACTGATGAAAAGATAAACAATATGTGGTATACACATATAATGGAATAATATCTAGCATTAGAAAAGAATGAATTTCTGATTCATGTGACAACTTGGATGGACCTCGAAATCATTATGTTGAATGATGTAAGCCAGGCACAAGAAGGGCAAATGTTGTTTGAGCTCGCTGATATGAAATAATTAGAATAAGCAATTTCATTGAACCAGAATCTACAATAAATGATACCAGGGGCTGGATTGAGGGTAGGGAATGGAGCGTTAATGATTAAATTGTACAGAATTTCTATTGCAGTTGAATGAGAAGTCTTGGTAATGGGTGTTAGTGATGGTAGCACAACATTTTGAATGTAATTAACAACACTGAATTATTTATGTGAATGTGATTAAAATGGGAAATTTTAGATCATATATATATATATATATGATCTAAAAAATATTTTATTCTAGCTGTATATATAACTAGTTATTCTATATATATATATAACTAGTTATTCTAGTTATATATAACTAGAATAACTAGAATAACTAGAATAAAATATTTTTTAAAAAGCACAGGATTCAGTGCTCCACTAGCAAAGTTGCAACACCTACTCTCCTGTTCACACCCTGTGAACTGGATTTACCCAGGACAACAAGGAGGTGATGATGGACAACACCCATCCCAAGGAACAGAGAGTGTCTGCAACTACAAGCAAGATAGCTCCATCCATCTGCCCCATGGGATCTAAGCTCCCTTTCAATTAGAAGCAGAGTGGGCATCACCATGCCAAAATCCTCAAGATTAGGGCATTTTCAGAACATTGGAATTGTCCTGCATGACATTACAGTGACATATACAGTCCATTGTATATTTTTTCATAAGTTACAAAAAAAAGTGAAGAGATAGCATCCCGGCCAGTCTCCCGAAGAGGTAAACTTCTTGGGGAGGGTTGGTAGATGGCAGCTCTCATGCCCATGTTCATATCAGAGAGGAGAGAAGTCTGTGCTTCCCAAGGGTGTGGTATTTATTCAATCCAAGGGGAGAAGCCCTGAGACTGAGAGTTCCTGCCTTGATAAGAAGCTGGGGCTGCTTGTTCCTGGTTTCCAGGTTTCCAGTGTGTTCAAGCCTTTTCATTATACCTAATGGCTTCCTGGTTTCCAGGTTTCCAGTGTGTTCAGGTCTTTTCATTACACCTAATGGCTTCCCCAGGCTGCGGAATGAAACTATACAGAAATATCTGTGCCCAATAGAAAAGGAGACAATGTGGGGTTTGTGAGGGTAGCTGAGGGCTGAGAAATGGCTGGTAGGTGACTTCCCCAGCAGGAGCAGAGGAGGGTATGAAGATGTTAAATCAGAAATAAATAAAATAAAATCACTCATAAGCCAAAACAAACAAAAAAGTTCCCAGTTAAATTCAAGGAATAGCATGTAATAAATGATCCATGTGTGGTTATAGTAGTTGCTCTTGTTTCTAGGATCTCTGAAAATTCATGTACCATCCCCACAGGAAATGAGCATTGTGGATAGACAGTGGTGGTTTCCAGGCTTTCAATTTTGAAGTTCACATTTTAACCACTGTGCTTCGTTTTGTCTCTGAGAGTAGCAGCAGTGATACTACTTGTAATATTAACTGAGTTAATGAAGCACACGTGTTTGCTTCCCTCATCAGCTGGGCCACTTTTTAGTGAGGAGAGAATGGGATGACTGAGATTTTCTTCCTGAAGGTAACTATGGGCTTGGCAGAAACCATGCTTTTGAGAGCAAGGGTGAGTTCTGACTTCACCTTTTTTCTAAGAATGAAGGATTTTGGAAGGCCATTGAATAGCTCCAATCTCTGAATATTCTCAAAGTCTGCCAGAGTTTACACTCTTTCTAATACATATGACTTTATAATTGGATTCTCGAGGTCTTTTACATTGTGTTCCCCAAATATTTTACATCTTGTGTTGCATTCCTTACTCTTATATATTTTCACTGCTCTAAGATTGTACATTCAGTGATAATTTTGATAAAAAGTATATTAAAAAAATTCCACAGTACCACAATTATACCTAAAACAGTAAGATTAGCTGGCAACATTTTATTTTACATAAAGCTATGTTTTTTCTTCCAACTGCTGAAACTTTTTTAGAAAATTTTTCAAAATTTTCTAAATGGATTCTTCTTTTATTAAGTATAGGTATTATTCAAAGGTTCTCCATAGTCCTCCATGTAAATAGGCTTCTTTCAGGCTCTCCCTCTAATCTGTCCTAATTATGAAGCTTTAATTGAATTTGTCTCTGGTTTCACCTTGAGATATTTACGCATGAGAATCTTTGGGCCTATTTAGACTCTCAAGAAAGACTAACATGTCCATTTGGTTGAGGAGCTTGTCTTATGTGCCTCATCCAAGTGGCTGCCTGTTGGAAAGAACACTAGCTTTATTGTTTTGGTGTCTGACCCTGAAATGGATATGTTATCCCACTTTAAATCCAAGGGTAATACTTTTTTCCCTCTTAGAGATTAACTGGATCATCCGCTCTTTAAAACTCTTTGCAGACAAAATCAGATATGTTGATAATGTGAGACAAATGCACTTGCAACTCACTATTTTTGGTAAAACCAAGTAAAATTCTATACCTGGCACTTCTAATTGTTGAGGTATTGTGCTTTTTAAGAAAATTTACAGTGTTGTAAAATAATATCTGGGAGCAAACTTGCTAAACAAAGTATACAGTAGCTGTAGTAGATGTTGTCCAATGGCATTTCAAAGTTTTGAGCAATTTTGCACTACTGTCAGCAATATATAAGATTTCCAGTGTTTATATTGGTAACTTGAGTATTTGTCTGTTTTCTATTGTTGATCATGCAAAAGGTTTCTGTTTTTTAATCATCCTTCCAAAGGAGCCACTTTGGATTTGTTGCCATTCACTAAAATTGTTCTTTTTGATCAACACCACAGTTTATTTGTAAATATGTTATATGTGTCAATCAAATTGACAACACTTTTATACATTTCATTGTATAATATTAACATCATACCAGAAAACAATTCACTGTACTCAGTTGTAGTTGGGGCACTTTAAAATCTTTAAATACAAATATTTGTAACACTGAACAAAAAACATGAACATAAAACATTGAACATAAAACAAGAAATATGAAAGGCAGAGGAAACTGAAAATAGTAAGTAAGAGAAATTAACATTCCCTCTCTCTCCAATACAAATATAAAATCATCTGGTTACAAATTTTTGAAGAATATATGCAGGAAATCAAATGAATATACTTTTTAAAAGTGATATAATGTTGCATTTTTTTAGATAACATAAGAGGAAAATCATACCATACTAACTTCCATGTCCTTCTTGATGTATGTTCTTCCTTCTCTTGGCTTCTAAAGAACACATGCCATGATTTAAGCTTCATTAAAAGGGAGGTTGGAGGGGACAGGACCGTATAAAGCCAAATGAAATCACTTCAAACATTTGCAAAAAATTGGATAAAATTCCTTAATGAATCTTCTTTGGCAAATAACCAAGTCTATATTTTGAATTGAGTTTTTCTTTGAATTGTTTCAACAATTTTAAGATGTAAGAGATGCAACTTTAAAAGAGTTAATGTATAAATGAAACAAAGTTAATTCATAAAGGAAAACATGGACAGCAGCATTTCACATTTTTCTAATAGCTCATAAAATTCAGTTTCTCTCTCCTAAAGAATATGAGTGCTCTTTAGCTGGAAGCCTAATGATTGATCTTTCCAGATTCACACAAGAAAACAGAGTTTATCACATAGATTTTTAGTACTTTTCCTAAAATTCATGAGCATTATTATTTCCTGTTTTTTCCTCTATTTTCTCTGAAAGGAAATATAGTAGCAAAGCTATCCCACATTTTAAACTTTAAATTCACCAGCAATTTTGTTCACTGCCAAGAATCACAATGTACAATTTTTATTAGTGTAATTGTCATTCCAGTAAGCTTCTATTAATACGTGAATAAATAAATAAGTCAAACAGAGTGAATGAAATGAAATGAAATAGTCCTGATTAAATGAAATACTTTACAACTTTCATTTGAAATACTTTAAAAGTTACACACAGGTGGGAAGATGACATCGGATTAGGCAGATAATGCTAAGATCTCTCCCAAAAACAATAGAGAAAGAGCCAAAAGCTGCCCAAGGGACCTGCTTTCGGTGTCAACAGACCAGGGCAATGGTTCAGAACTCCCAGGAAGGTGAGGGACAGAGATGAAGAATCCAAAACAACAAACTGTGAGTTAGTAAACATCCAGGTTGCCAGGAAGGGCTCCCTTCCCCCACCCCAGAGATATTCAGCAGGGGTAAAACTCCTGGCTCAATTCAGCTGATTAAAAGGGGAGCCAATGTGTTCCTCCCTGTCAGCTGTTACAAGGGAAAAGGGAGGGGGATGGGAGGGTTCTTCGGTGAGTTCAGCCAGCAGAGCCCACATTGAATCTTGACTCAGGCCAGATGAAAACAAAGAAAAACCAAGGTGAACACTCACACACACCCTAGAAGCCAGCTTCAGATGTTCCCTGTCCCATACAATGAGCAGGAAGGCAATGGACTCCCATCATTGGGAGGACTGATTCACTCAGAAATAGACACGTGGGCATCTCTTAAGAGCAAGGGCTGTTCCTAATAGGGAAGGACAAATCAGTGTGTCAAGTCTTCTTGTTGCATGTAACTATGAATCTTGTCATTCAACGAGTCAAGCCAGGGGGTTGTCATGGGCCATGGGGGAATGGGGAGGGAGGAACAGAATAGATCAAACAGGGGGTATTTAGTGGTCAGTGGAAATGTTTTTCATTACCTTACAGTGATGGACATAGCAAATGGTAAATATCATCAAAATTTATGAAAGTGTATGGTCTAAAATATAAACCATACTCTAAACCATTGACAATGTTTAATAGCTATGTTTCACTATCTGTATATCAGTTATAACAATGCTACCATCCACATACAAAAAGGTTTTAATATGGGGTGAAGAAAAGGGGAGCAGTTTGGGTATATGAATATCTCTTGTATTCTGTGTGTGACTTTGCTGATACTTAAAACTTCTTTGAAAATTAAATGAAAAATAGTGAGACACTGGGGAGTGAGAGGGGGAAGGTGCCACAGTACAGACTGGACACCAGATATTGCAGTGATAAAAGGCAAAATGTCAAAAAAAATTTTTTTCTAATTTTCCCCCCATTTCTTGAATATCCCGAACCTTTACTTTTATGTTTAGTTTAGTTTTTTAAATTTTCATGTATTTTATCTCTTACATTTAAACTTATCATTACCATTTCATTTTCCTATTAATTGTATTTTGTTATTGTATTGGCTTCATCTTTAAAGAACCTTTGGATCACAGAAGGGTTACAACTGGGGTGAGATGATCGTTGGTTTGGGGCATCAGGGATGGGGAGTGCATGGGAGGAAGTTCACCGGAACATACATAAAAGATATATAAAATTGTTCAAATGCTTATGGGGCATGGTCACAGTGGGTGGAGAATCACTCAATAAATGAGAGAATACTGAATTCTCATTCTGGAGAGCTCTGCCACATTCTCCAAAGGAGTAACAACAGTCCCCCAAGTGCAGGGGCAATGTCTGGCAAAGGACGATGATCCACTGATGGGCTCTTGTTATTGATGACTAGCCTTAGGAGTCTTTGCTCTTGAAATTGAAACTTAGCATGTTATTTTGGAGTGCCTAAGGGTTGCCTCCTGAGAGCCTCCTTGTTCCTCAAATATGGCCTCTCTCTAAGCCAAACTCAGAATATGAATGCATTACCTTCTTCCCACCATGGGACATGACTCCTGGGGATGAGCCTCCCTGGCAACGAAGGATTACTACCAAGTGCCAACTGGCAATACGATTTTAAAAAAAGACCTCAAATAAAAGGGGGAAAAGATAAGAAAATGATTTCATATGGCTAACAGACTTCAAAGTGAGTCGGGAGGTCATCCCAGAGGTAACACTTATGCACATCTCAGTAGGACCTCATAGGCTTCCAAAGTGGATATCAACACAAATAGAGGGGATACTAAGGGCTCTGGATACACTCAGGTCCTATATCAGGGTGAAAAGCTCTGGAGCTTGGTGCCTTATCAGTAGGCCCTACTTTGGAATCTGTGCTCCTGAGAGTGACAGAGTTGGACTCAAATATATCTTCCCTGCACATGGTCCATCTGTCCCTTCTATTCAAACCTATAAGTGGTGCTGGAGTTTGTAGGTGTACTTCCAGAGACTGGAGTCTTTGGGCTGTCCATGTGCCATCTGGGCCTGGAATCTTGGTGGGGCTGCAACTCCTACTCCACAGTTAATGGACTCACCCAATACACTTGGTGGGGAGATGATGATGAACAACGGCCATCCCAGGGAATGGAGAGAGTCTGCAGCTGCAGGCAGGATAATCCCATCCATCTTATTCATGGGCTATAAGCTATCTCTCACTTGGAGGTGGAATGGACATCACCATCCCAGACTCCTCAGGATTGGGGGAAGAGCTATGGACTAGAGTGGACTTACTC
>JAQZBX010065286.1:0-16340 GCA_029593785.1 Cabassous unicinctus | reverse complement strand
ATCTAAATATTATAATCAACAAGCTTGATTTAGTACATGCATAAAATTCAATATCTTACCAATGGAAAATAAGCATTTTTATTTTGCCCTTGGAAGGCTTATATAAGTTGATCATGCATTTGGCTCCAAAAAATTAATGAACTATATACAACGCAGAATTTTACTAGCCAAATTTCCAGAGCACACAGTATTAAAATACATTAAAAATACATCATAAAAATATACTTAAAAAATCTTAACTGCTTAGAATTAAGAAACACTCTCCTAAATAACTCCTGCATCAGAGGAATTCAAAATTTAAATTATCTATAAAACAATAAAAAGGAGATATACATAAATGGATGAATGGGCAAAAGAAAGGAGAGAAAGAGAGGGAAGGAAGGAGAACTAATAAATAGTTTCTGGTTGTTTGAAAGTGCCATCAATTAAATGCCAACTAATACAACCACACTATGAGTCAGCAAATGTGGATTCCAGTCCAACTTTTGGTATCAAGTTGGCAAGGCATTTCTTCCTCTGGACCTCAGACTTCTCTCTCCAAAACCACAGATTCAACAAGATGATCTGTAATGTCTCTCCAGCTCCATTTTATTCGGCTCTTACAGCATCTTTTCACATGTTCCAATTAGTTACCCACATTTACATACTGGGAACTTTGACATAGAAATCCAATCTCTGCCTTCTTTTAAAAGCCAGAATATTGGGCAACAGCCCTGGATCTGCACCCAAGGCCGCCCCTTTAGAAGGGAGTACCCTCCCATTTCACTAGCTTGGCTGTCTTTAGCCCCCGAGAGAAAGAAACGGCTGTGGAATATCAGTTGTCACCTTCTCCAGAGAAAACACAGGGTTCATGTTTTTCTTTTCCTTCTTCCCCTTCTGGTGTCTATGGGCCAATGGAGAACAAAACCCAAGACTGATATTCTAAAGAAATTCTCATTTTTGTTCATGGTAACAATTTCCATGCAGATACATCTTAACAAAGCCCAACTGTTTCCAAGAAAACAGAAGGAAAAGTTGGGGACCCTCCCCCCAGATGACAAAGGAATTGCTATATACACCAAATCCCCTCACCCACCTGCTCCTGGCATGTTTAGGGTGGCTGGGTAGGAGGTCACCATCTGGTAGGGAACCTGCTGTGGGCTGGCTGGGTTATGTATGTAAAGCTTCCATTCTCAACAGAAAAAAAAAAAAAAAGAGAGAGAGAGAGAGAGAATCCACGTTAGCAACTATCTTTTCAATAGGCCAAAATTTTCATTGCATTCCTTTGAACATACCAACTACCCAAGCCTCATTTCCCATTGGGTGTGCACCTGAAAATCCAGTTCAGCTTGGGTGTTTGTGGCCTATGGTCAGGGAAGAGCCTGAATGGGGTGGGGACAGGATGGTCTCCCTACCTCAATAGGTAGATTAAAATAGCCCCAAATACCACCACCCAGAGAGAACTACTGTGGCCGTCTTTTTGTGAGTGTATATATATATATGTCTGTGTGCATATATGTGTGTCTATATGCATATTTATATACATATATATTCAGATATGCACACTGTATGCGATTTTAGACAAATAGGATTGTGCTAGTCATGCTCCTTTTTACTCAGCAATTTGTGGTGAATATATCTCAATATAAAGAAATAAAGATCTGCATAAATGGTGGTACTAACACACATACAAATTAATTGAAATCATTGGCTTCCTAATTGTTGTACAATTTACAATCCTAAAAACAAAGTGTGAAAATTGCCCATTTTTTTCAGGCCTTGTTTACACTACGATTTATCATTCTGTTTTACCTTTGCCAATCTAAAACAGTTTAAGTAAATACATTTTAAAATTTAAAATTAAATAAGAATTACATTTTTCTGGCTAACTCAAGGTTGAATATGATTATCTTTTCATTATTATTGGTCAATCGTATTTCTTTCATGATCTACACGATCCTGTCCTCTATCAGTTGTTCTAATGAAGTGTCCATTCTATTCTTATTGAAAAAGTATTTGCTTGTTCTATAATAGGATTATTAAATTTTTATTATTATTTTGGGGGGGAGCAAAAGTTTTCTGTTTGTGACTGGCCTTTCAACCTGGATTTTAGTGATGATGATATTTTTTTAAAACTAGGATGCAATTTTAAATTTCTATGTAGTCAAATCTTCAATCTGTCCCTTTACAGAATAGAGGACAGATGCATTTTCACAGATGGAGTGGAGGGCGGGGTGAGGAGGAGATGGGTGGGGGGTTCCCATGAAGGGAGCCTCTGGCAGTGTGGAGCTCATCTTTGTATTCTGACAGGGAATCCAAGTTTCAAGTTCACTGTTGGAAAGAGTGACCAAAGGCTGGGAAGCCTCTGTGCCTCAGGGGAAATGGATTACTAGGAAAAGTTATTTAAAGGAATAACAGACAAAGTGGCAAATATCATGCATTTGATAAATATGAGGCTGAGGTAATTTCTTCCCTGGAGGGCAAAGACAGTATTTAGAGGAAAAAACAAGGATCATTTATAGCTTTGGGTAATTGGGCTCTCTTTACTTAAAAAAGTTTTGGAATATTCCTGGCAAAAGGGCCCAACAAAATTTAAATTTGCTACCCTCATCCATCTATTCCTCTTCTGGAAATTTCATAGGAAGGGATATATTTTGAATGTCAAGTGAGGGCAGGAAAGAGTGATAAACAACCAAAACACCAGGAAACTAGCTTCTACTCTGAAGGGCAAGGTGGTCTCCAAGCATAATGTCCATGCCCACCAGTGAGGACAGCCCATTTCTCCAAGTAGGTGGAACTTAGAATGCGCGCTCCCTAAGAGTCAGCTTGGTATTTCTAAAGTCTCAAAGACCAACACGATGTGATGAAACTTGTGGTAGAAGAGCACATGTCTGGAGCAGTTTCATTTACTCATAAATGAAGGTTTTATTCATAGAAGAGCTTGCTAGGTTAGGGCACCTCTATTGCAGGTAAAGTGTTCTAGAATAAAAGTAAGTGGGCCACATGGGAAAGCCTTAACTTTGTTAGCCTCCAACCCCAAATAAGAGAACCAAGTTGGTGCATTGAATTGGGAGCTGGCACTTCCCCAGGTGTGTTAGTTTTCTGCTACCACAAACCTAGCAGATTAAAACAACCCACATATTATTACACAGTTTCCATGAGTCAGATATCCGAGTAACTACTCCTTTCAGGGTCTCAAAAGGCTACAATCGAGTTGTCAGCAGGGGCTGCTGTGGTCTCATCTGAGGCCAGGGTCCTCTTCCAAGCTCTGGGGGCTGTTGGCAGAATTCAGTTCCCTGCAGCTGTAGGCCTGAGGCCCTGAGTCCCTAGAGGCCCCCCATGCCCTAGTTTGTTGCCACGTGGCTCTCTCCATAGGCAGCTTACTTCTTCAAGGCCAGGAGGAAAATCTCTCTTGCAAGTTACTAGCAAGTTGGAGCGATATGTCTATCCTCATTATTTGCAGACTCCATATTTGTGAATATACCTAATTGCTAAAAATGCTCTGAGTACTTTCCTTGTCATTCCCAGACATGTACATGTGCAGAGCTGCAAAAATTCCCAAATGAATTGGAATGAGGCTTGTTCAGTATTTACTAATTCAGTATTTATGAAAACTTTGTAGAACATAATTATCCCTAATAAAGAGACATGATAACGAGAATGGACTAGGTCACAATGGAATCGTGGGAGTGACATCCCATCATCTTTGCCGCCTGTACTCAAGGGTAGGGGATTATACAGGGCATGAATAAAGTCTGTCAGTGACATCAGGCTTGTCATCCCCTTATCCAGTTCCCCAACTTGTGTTCCTGAAGTACTAGTCCCATAAAAATAATTTGGAAAATAAAATACCTTGGTAATGCAAGTTTGGAATTGCTACATATTCTCTCTCCCTTTTGGAGATTCAACACATTAATGTATTAAAGGTACTGAGAAGTCCTGGGTATCAGTTATGATTACATTTAGCTGCAAAAAGCAAAAGAATCATCTGGGATGCCTTCAAAAATAAGAATTATGGTTTTGGTTTTTTGGTTTTTTTTTTTACTTTTCAGGCAAGAAGCCTGGAAAGAGGTGGTTGTTGGCCCTGGTTCAATGGTTTAGCCATGCCAGGGCAGATGTCACTTCAATTGTTTTGGTTTTCCCTCACAGTCACATGATGGCTGCTGCAGCATGTTTGCATTCATGGCAGAAAGGAGGAAGAATGGAAGATTCCAAATTAACCCTCTCTGTTTTGGTTTTTATCATAAAGTCATATCCTTTTTCTGAAACCCCCAACTTCTACCCTCTTAAGCTTCTGCTTATATCTCATGAGTTAAACAGCGTCATATGCCCACCCCTCGCTACCAGGAAGAGTGTGGAAGTATTTAAAGATTCTAGCATTGATAGTGAGAAATGGCAAGGTAGAAGGGGATTGGGAGAGACTGTGGCAGTAGCTAATTAACAGTCTGCCACATGCAGCCTTAAGAAACGTGCTTAGCTTTTCCACTTGGCATTCTAACCTGTAACCACAGAAACAAACCTTCCTAAATACTGCTGTAGCCAAAATCTCTTAGAGTAACAAAACCAGGAAAATGAAAGTCCTAAATATTTGGCATGGATATCTGTATTAGTTAGGGTTCTCTAGGGAAACAGAACTGACAGGAGATATCTGTATATATTATATATCTGTATATATTAAGAGATTTTTCTAAAAATTGTCTCACATGATTGTGGGGATGCACAAGTCCAAACTCCATAGGGAAGGTTGCAAGTTGGAAACTCTGATGAAGGTTTCTGATGAACTCCCCAGGAGAAGCTGGCTGGCTGAGGTAGAGATAGAAATTCTCTCTTCTGACTGCTGAAATCATCACTTCTCCTTTTAAAGACTTCAACTGATTGGATGAGACATCTTTCATTGTTGAAGGCAATCTCCTCAGTTGATTGTAGATGTAATCAGTCATAGATGCAATCAACTTACTGATGATTAAAGTCAATGAAATGTCCTCACAGTAACACTCAGGCCAGTGCTTGCTTGACCAAACAGCTGGACACCATCATCTGGCCAAGTTGACACATGAACTTAACCATCACAGTGCACCCTTTGGCAGCCATATACATCACCTTAAACCATAGTTAATCTCTAAATAAAAGACAATAACAGTCATATCTTTTGCCTAATAATACTCAATGTCCTGCATACAACTGGAAACACACTAAATCTCTCCAGAATAGGCTGCAAGTCCTTGGGTAATATTCACTCATAAACTTGATATCATATAACTTAAATACTAAAATAAAGATATTTGCTTTATGTACATATACAAATATACTAAAAACAAGGGAGAAATATTCATAATCAATATAGTCCTCATTTCTGTAAGTCTTCACATGGTCATAGTTCCTATTTACCTATGATAAATAGGTAAAAATATTCCTTTTACCTCAGCAAGCACCTCAGCTGGCTGTGGTTCTTTGCCTGGGTATATGACTGAAACCTTCCTTCCTGAAGTTTCTAGGCTATTAGTGGTTCTGTCTGGATTGGGTTGTTGCAGTTTTCCATTGACTTTATCTCAGGGCATGGTAGTACTAATAGATGCCTTAGGGGATTTCTTATATTCCAGGCAAATTCTTCTTTACCTCCATTGTGTGGTTGCAGTTCTATTTTCCCTTGATAGTCAGGATCAGTCACCCCAGCCAGTACAGTAATTCCCTTCTTTGCCTGTTGATTCACAGGTAAGAGGACCCCAAATTTGCCAGGTGGCAGTCTTAACTTCCAGTTCAATGGAATCATTGCTGTGTTCCCTGGTGGCAGTACTCCTCCTTTTGGGACTAAAACCTATAGACCGCAGAGCTTAAGGTTGCAGGGACAGGAAGCAAAAAATGTTCCTAGTGGGTCACTAGGGGTAATAGTGAGTGGTGCCACTCCCATTTCCACCCCTTGATTCCTGGACTGTGAATCCTAGCTCTGGGGGAAATAGCACCATAGAGTGGATACTGATTGAAAGTATACACAGCTTCCTGGAGAACATTGCCCCAGCCCTGAAAGGTATTGCCACCTAGTTGGCACCATAATTGAGTCTTCAAAAGGCCATTCCACTGTTCTATCAATCCAGCTGCTTCAGGATAATTGGGAACATGGTAAGACCAGTAAATTCAATGAGCATGTGCCCATTCCCACACTTAATTGGTTGTGAAGTGGGTTCCTTGATCAGAAGCAATGCTGTGTGGAATACCACGATGGTGGATAGGACATTCTGTAAGTCCATGGATGGTAGTTTTGGCAGAAGCATTGGGTGTGGGGAAGGCAAACCCATACTTGGAGAATGTTTCTATTCCAGTTAGAATAAATTGCTGCCCCTTCCATGATGGAAGTGGTCTAGCGTAATCAACCTGCCACCTGATCACCTCAGGGAATGGTGCCATATTGGGTACTGAGTGTGGGTCTCTGCTGCTGGCAGATTGGGCACTCAGCAGTAGCTGTAGCCAGGTTGATTTTGGTAAGTGGAAGTCCATGTTGCTGAGCCCATACACAACCTCCATCCCTACCACCATGGCCACTTTGTTCATGAGCCCATTGGGCAATGATAGGAGTGGCTGAGGATAGAAGCTGACTGGTATCCATAGAACAGGTTATTTTATCACTGGATTATTAAAATATTCCTCTGCTGAAGTCACCATCTGGTGAGCATTCACATGGGACACAAATATCTTCATACTAAAGTTTTCTCTGGGTCTCCTGATTCTTGAGAACAACTTCTGGTCTCACCTATGAGGTGGGTGGAGTTTTTCTGGATGCTGAAGGTGATGCCTCAGCTACCCACTGCCATATTCTAAAATCTTCTCTTTTTAGGAAAGCCTTCTTTTCCACAGGTTCTTCAGCAGAGGGGTGGAACTAGGAGTTCACAACCTGAGGGATATAGACTTCTGCCCTCTTAACTTTGAAACATAAAGACAGAAAACCCTACAAGCCCAGCATTCCTTCCTCTTATAACACAGCCAAGGAAGGCTCCTCAGTTAAGTACCAAACTTGTTACAGAATGGCACAAAGCTATTAAGCAGGAAATTGGCCCCTGAGTTCAACTGGACAGTTTCTAATAATATCTTCTTTTCAAACTCCTCCCTCCTTCTTTCCATTTCTTAGCTTCTCTCTCACATCTTCTGACCCAAAATAGGTGCCAAGAAATTTCACCAGTCTCTTTCCTAATTTTACAACTCCAATGAGATGGAGCTTCCTTTATATTCTGTAGTTATTTTGGTTGGTGACTGCATCAGTTTCTGTGTATATTTTGGCATATTTTAAGCATTTGCCTTCAGCCTCCGCTTTTGTCTTTGTGAAGGGGCAACATGGTCTTGTAAAAAGAGATTGGGGTATTTGTTTCCATCCTAACTAGAGTGGGAACCTGGGCAATTCAACACAAAGAAATTTCACATTAAGAAGGAACTCAGGAGGCATCTGATCCTTCTCCTACCCCGTGCAGGAGCTGACAGGAAGTTTATACTTAAAGAGCATTTCAAGAAGTAGCAGATTCCACTTGGAAAAATGTGTCATTTTAAGAAAGTTCCATGTTTGTAGAATCCACATTTTAGAGCCTGACCTCAGATGTCCACTGTCCTCATATTTGTAGGTGAGAAATGTAAGGCTACAAAAGATCAGGTCACTTTCCCATTGTTATATTGATCAGAACCTACCACCCATCCATAAGAAGGATTCATTCATTCATTTTTTGAAGTTTTATTCACTCACAGACTTGTTCAACATACATTTCTTGAATGCCTGCTGTAAGCTAGGACTGTGCTAGGCATTTAGGACACCAAGATGAAAATACACAGTCCCTGCCTCAAGCAATTTAGAAACCAGATAGGAGACAGCCCTGCAGCTAGTAACAACACAATCCAATAATGACTATGATGTTTGTGAAGCAGCTGGCTTATGAGTGGTTTGGGCAGTTGGGCAGGGATAGTCCACTTGGGGTTGGTCCTTCCAGTGAGGGCTTTGACAACCTCTTGGGGGCACTGATGATGCCATCAGTAGAAGCCTCAATAGGTGATAGAGCTGGCCACTTTTGATTGGTGGCCCTCACTGGTGGCAGAGAAAAGGACAATTCTGTCTGACAGAGCTTCCCCTAGCTTGGCTCTAAAGAGCCTTCTTTCTCAATTTCACACTTTTCCTGTCTTTAGGTTTCTATAGAGTATATGTAAAAAGGACTGTGGAAACTTAAGAGGAGGAATACTCCCAGGGAGGGAGGACATGTAGGAAGGTTTCAGAAGAGGTGACACCTTCTGAAAGGGTATAAAGGATGAGAAGTCACCTTGTTGGTAAATTAGGAGGCATTCCTGAAAGAGGGAGCAGTAAGGTAGAGATATGGAGGCAAGAGAGCCTGGTATGTTCTAGAAACAACAAATAGTTCAGTATTACCCAAACATCTAGTGTTTGCAGGGATAGGTGGAAGCAGGAATGGCAGGAATGAAGGTTAGACAACTTAGCCAGGGTCTTGTAAAGGTCCTGTAAAGTCTATCTATATTTGGTCTATCTTTCATGGGCATATGCTCTTGGTCTTAGGAATTCTTGTTTACAGGGATCTGAATGTCCCCTCTTCTCCCTATTAAAAAGTCTTCCCACCCTAAGTACTCTAAGTACTCTATTCTATGTCTTAAAGCAAGTAATCCTTTGCCCCAGTTTTCTGAGACCTCACGAAATAGATATAATGCTTTTTTTAAAAAAAAACAAAAACAAATTTACTTTATTGATACAAACTAATAAAGCATACACTTCATCCAAAGTGTACAGTCAATGGTATTTGATATAATCACATAGCTGTGCAGATGTAATGCTTTCTTGTTCTCAATAAATGAATTCTCAAATATGTTAACACAAATATCAAATCCCCCAAGATACACATTTTAAGACCATTTTTTAAAAGTCTTTGTCTGGCATGTCCTAAATCTGATCTTCTTCTTTGATGGTTTCTGAAGTTTCATCTTGTTTTTTTGGTTGGGCCATTTCCTCTTTCTTTGCTTGTCTTGTAATCTTTTGTTGCACACTGTACATTTTAATATTTTAATGTGGTAACTCTGGAATTTAGTCCTTGAGTTGTCTGTTACTTAAGTTTGTATCCAGTTAATGATCTGACAGAGATTTCCTTGAATGCCAGGAGCTAACAGAAACAAGTGCAGAAACCACTTTTCACAATTTTTGCAAATTGGCTCTGTGTTGGCTGGTACTCTCCTTCAGAACTTAGCTCTTCTAACTGATGAAACTAAAGATCAGCCTGAGGTGAAAGTGCAGGGTCCTCTCTGGCCTTTTCTGAACATGCATCTTGTCATGGTTTGGTGCTCTTGGTCTTAGGAATTCTCCTGTTTACAGGGCTCTGCAGGTCTCCTCTTTTCTGTATTAAATAGTCTTTCCCCTATCCTAGATACTCTACTATATGTCTAAAGCAAGTAATCCTTTGTCCCAGACCAATGTGATTTGATTATTTCTTACACTGATTTAGCTGTCCACAAGCTGCTGCTGCATGTAGGGCAAATTTTGGGATTCTTCAGAGACAAGTGTCCCAGTTCAGTCCTTTAGGCTTCTACCAGATAGATTGGCACAGAAATATATGTACCCCAGTATGGTCAGAAGGGTTATTCTGCACCCTCCGGATCAGGACCAAGGACCCACACTGAAAGCTGGACCAAGCTGACTCCATACCAAGCTGGAGTGAGGTTGAGGGAGGGGCCAACCGTGAGATTTTCCTACTGTTTTAAAGTTGTTTTTTTGATTTGGTGATTGCCTGGTTTCTGCAACCCTTTAACTGTTTTCTGGAACTCTGAAGAAGATGGCTCCTCCAGTCTTTGCTCATTGTTCAAAGATTCTATTGGGGAACAGAACTCTGGAGTATCTCATAACCCTATTTTGGTCAACCAGACGTCCTAAAAATACACATTTAAAAAATATTCATCTTTTCTCTAAGCTGAAAATCCCCAGAGTGACCCATATGGCCATTTAGTTCAGCCCTTGAGGAACATGATCTAAATTTCTCTAAAGAAGACATTATGCACTGGAAAGAACTAGCCTATGGGGAAGGAATGCTAAAGAACTAAAACCATGTAAAGCAAGGCCAACTAGGGTTGGGGAAAGCTGTTATCATCCAAGATAATATTGCCTCCAACCTCATTCTCATCATTCAGAATCTTGTTCTAGCATCATCTTCCCTTGGTAGCCCCCCTCGCCTTCCCTGACTGAATTCCTTCTTCCCACGTATTACTTCTAGGTCTTGCATGGACTTGCATAAGTGCACATGTCATTGTGTGTTGTGGTTCATTTAGTAACATGTTCTGAGCCTCTCAGTAGAATCTACATTCCTTGAAATCAAGAACCATCCTAATAATCTTTGTTTCCTTCCCAAAGCATAACATGGCCTGGAATACTATAGAAGTTCAATAAATGATTGTTAAAATAAGCTGAACTTTGAAGGCATCAGAGGAGGGCACTGGCAGAAGGTGCATCAGCATAAGGGTGATGATAAAATGAACCACAGCCATAGAATAATGGTAGAAAATAACAGCAGGCTAAACATTCACTATATTAGAAACCATGCATGCATCCCCAGACCTAGTTTTTCTCCCTAGGTCTGGTTTTTAGAATGCTGGTGATAAACTAAGCCTGATTTATTATATGACCATCCTGTATGGGAAAAGACTGTAACTCTAGGTATCTTTGATCAACCTTGGGAGATATAGCAGGGGGACAGATGTGGCTCAAATGATTGGGCGTCTGCCTCCCATATGGAGGGACCTGGGTTCGATCCCCAGGACCTCCCGGTAAAAATTTTAAAAAGAAAAATATAGGAGGCACATGGGCCACCAGGCCCTGTGCACGGGTGCGCCTTCAGGCCCTGCGAGCCACACAGCAAGATGATGACATTACACGAGAGTGACACAAGGGAGAGCCAAGACGAGATGCGCCGAAAAACCAGGAACTAAGGTGGCGCAGGCGGTAGGATGCGTCTCTCCCACATCGGAGATTCCAAGGATCAAATACCAGTGAAGACGGGTGGAGAAGGATGAGAAGAGAGGCAGGAAACAGAGACAGAGAGTTGTCCAGCGAATGGATACAAAAACAGCAAAAACGGGGGGTGGGGAGGGGGTGGTAAAAATGGATGAAAGTAAGTAAATAAATCTTTTTTTAAAAAGTGTAGTGGAGTAAAATACAGACTATAGTTAGTAGTAATACTTTGATGATGCTCTTTCACAATTTGTTAACAAATGTTTCACAACAATACAGAGTAATTGTGGTGGAGTGATGTGTAGAAGCCCTGTATGATGTTATGCATTTTTGTTTTGTAAGTTCACAATGTTTACTGAACACTTATGTATGTTCATGTATGAATGGTATACTTCAATAAATTGTTTTTAAAAAAATACAGTGGATTCCCATAAACTGCCCCCCTCCCCACACTTCCCCCCATTAACAACATCTTTGATTAGTGTGGTACATTTGTTACAATTGATGAACACATTTTGAAGTATTGCTACTAACTGTGTTCTATAGTTTACACTTTGAACCATACAATTTTATAGGTTTTGACAAAATGTATAATGGCCTATATCAGTCATTGCAATATCATACAGTACAATTCCAATGTCCCCAAAATGCCCCATGTTACACCTATTCTTCTGTCTCCCTCCCCTCAGAACCTCTGGTGATCACTGTCTTTATATCAATGTTATGAGTTAAATAAACAAGCAAAGCATTTATATTGTCTGTCTTTCCAGAAAAAGAAAAAGAAAATAACACCAGGGTACTGGCTGTTTTGGCACCCCAATGCATGCTGCAAGCGATAGAAAATCTGACCCAAATTTGTTATGGAAAAAAGGGATATTCTGGGCCTCTCATGATTGAAAAGTCCAGGGAGAACTTCAGGTGAAGCTTAATTCAGGGGCTCAAACATTACCAGGCTTCAGTGTCTGTTTCCTGGCTCTGCTCTCTGGACCGTCTTCATTCTCAGTCTGTATGTAGGGCAAGAGATCCATGGCAGGTCTGGGCCCACACTGTCCAGGTTAGCATAGCTAGAAAGAATGTACACCTCTCTTCCAACAATTCTAGCAAAGGTGATATTGATTGTCATTAGCTCTGCTGAAATACTTCCTACACTTAACCAATCACTGTAGCCAGGGAAATGAGATGTTCTGATTTTACACCTGAAAGATTAAAAATAACAGCCAGCCTGGCAAGTACTGTTCTCATGGCAAATAATGTAAATAGCTCTCTGGTACAAATTGGCCCCATGCAAGTTTAAGCAAGCTACTGTTACGGAAAAGTCATGGATTAGGTACCCCAGCTCTGCTATTCACTTCACACAATTTTCAAACCTCAGCTTTCTTATTTATAAAATGAAGCTGCACTTGAGCTCCATGGTCCCCTCCAGCTCCGACTCTTATTTTCAGTGCTTTCCCATGGGTAAATTACCTGCCATGCTCCCACCTTCAGGATAGCACCCTGGAAGCCTTCCCGCCTCCAGGCTGTGTGTCTGACCACAGGTGTCATTACAAGCCCGAGCCTGGCATGGTCGGGTTGGGTTAGGGTTTCTACCGCTCTGGTCTCCCAGGAGTTGCTGCCAGTCCCAAACACCCTGTGGAGCAAAGCCCCCTGCTAGATAATTTTCCAGATGAAGGAGGTCTAGATGTTATACCAGCATTTAAGCTGAGCCACTGAAAAGCTGTCTAAGGTGTTCTGAACTCAAGAGCAGGTAGAAATGTCTCCTTGACAAGAGTTTCCCAGCTAGCTAGGCCAGGGGTAAAGTTCCAATGACGGTGTTGAAAGCATCCCAGAGGACTCAGCCCTCAACGGACTGAGAAAGTTCCCACTGTGATTTTCTTTCAAGGAATTAAATAAATAATAAGCCTTTAAGCACAAGTGGAACTTGATCCTTGTCAAAGCCTTTTCATATTTGATCCTTACAACATGCTCAGAAAAAATCAGGATAGGAATGTGCTGTGTACCTCTGCCCTGCCCCCCCCCGCCCCCCCAACATTCAACGGGTGAGGCCATAGGCTCAGACTTGTGAAAAGGAGAGGAGACTTGGGAACAGAGGGCTTGTAGCAGCCAGGTTGGGATCAGGACTCGGAAATTCCTAAACCACTGCCCAGTCTATCTTGTCAAACTGCCAGGGGAGCAGCTACAAGTTAGGCTCACTGACCTTGAGAAAGGCCAGTCCAAGACTGTTCTTTCCTGCATGGTCTCCCTAAGTTGCACAGACTGTCAAAGGTTTCACCCCATAATCATGGGCCATTTTGCTCCAGCCCCGCACCCCCCTCTTTTAAATGGAATGGAGCAGTTCTTTAGCAAGGGGTCAGATCCTGCCCCCCATGGGAGCTACTTCCTTTATTGATCCAAATTCTTCTGCCTTCACTCTCCAGAGGTGATCCCTGGCATTCTGAGGCTGAGAAAGCCCTAAATTCTATTCTGGAAGCTATCCCCTCCTCTACCAAGGCCCAAGGGCAGCCTCCCAAAACCACTGCCTTCAGCCAGAGATGAATCCAGATTTTGATGGACCCTGAAGCATATACCACTGGGAGGGCCTCATTAAGAAAAACAATACAAAATTACACATATGCAATGTCCCCACATCCCTAGAAGGGGCCCTATCAGTGAGAATCCCTGAAGTTTAAGCTACGTTGGCTTCTAGGTAAATCCACCTCTGCCAAGAGACTAACCCCAAGAGGGTTTGGCATGAGGGGCAGGCCTTAAACTGCACCTCTGGTCTCAGCAGGCTGGGGGTCTCCCCACTCCTGCCTCACTCTGGGAGGTGGCGGGTTGGGGCTCCTGGGGAAGAGAGCAGAGCAGCTCGGGGGCTCCCTGGTGGCCTGGCAAGGGGTAAGAAGTCCTTTGTCCTGTGATTACTGGGGATGTTTCATAGTTTCAGTCACCTGGCCTCAAGCCTCCCTTACAGGGCCAGGTGAATTCTACTTCACTCCTGACCGGGAGTGGCTGCCAGGACTGTCCCGGTTTTAAGACTGAAAATCCTGCATCCCAGGAAGCCCCAGGCAAACCAGGATAGTTGGTCACTCTACTGCTGCCCTCTCACTCACAGTGAGTCAGGTCTGGCCCAGGTCTCAGCCCAGCTCTCAGCACACAAGTGTGGGTTCTAATTATTATCCCAAACAACTGGCCAAGTAAGAGGTTCTATCTGCCAATCAGTCAAGAACAGCAAGAGCCTGCCCTGTGCCCAGTTCCACCCCATCCAGGCAAGGAAACAAGGCTTACTTCTTATTTTAGCAAACAGGGAGATGCTTTGTAAGTGAAATAGGATGGTACCATTTCCAGGGAAAATACAATAATAATGTTAGGTCCCTAATAGGTGCCAGGTTCAACCTGGGGAGCTCTACATACACTATTGCATTTCATCCTCGCTACAAACTATGAGTGTAGGGTAAACGAAGCTGGAATGCCCTTTCCGTGAACCCGAGGCCCTGGAAAGAGGATGGCTTGGTCTGGTCAGCCACCTGGCCCTCGTAAACAGGGGGTTTGGATGTAAGCGTCCGAAGGAACACCTGTGATAATAATCAGGCGGTCTGGTAATTGTTAACTAGTCCCACTGTTTGTAACCTTATAAAAGCTGACCATGTCTGTTAGGCAGTGCGTAGTAGGGTGCAGAGTACCCCCTGGCCTGGTGCCACCGGGTTCTGTGTATGAGTAAGTAGTAAAAGCATGACCATTGCTGGGCTCCCGCGTGGCTTCTCTGGAATATCAGGTTAGTTGTTCGTACTTGACTGCCTGCGTTACAATAGGTGTAGATGGCAGGCCAGGGTCTCTACCTAGGTTACAATGAGCTGGGTGTTTCCCTAGCTTATTCTAGAGATGCAGAGTGGGCAATTCAGAAATATTAATCAGCTTGCCCAAGGTTACCTGAATAATGAGAGATCTAAGCAAGGTGCTCTCTAAAGTCCTTTTGGGGCTTCAGCTTAGTGGTAGGAGGCCTGGGCTCTGGGGTCAGATGGCCTGAGTCTGAAGCTCAACTCTGCCATTTACAACACATGTGACTTGGACAAGTTACTTAATCTGCTTTCACCTGTAAAATCAGGATTCTACTTTGAATCATTTGCTGTAGGAATTAAATGAGATAATACATATAAATTAGCACTAAGACTTGTGTATATTAAGTTGTGTGTGTGTTTCTAAAGGCCAGCTATTCTGGCTCTGGCATTTTAAGAGATAGTGAGGTCCCCCCAACCCCTTTCCACCAAGCCCTTAGATCATCTGTATTGCCAAATAGTCATTGTACAAAGAGATATTAGAGAAAGTTTCTTTACTCTCTTCCTCAAATACATTTCCAGAACTGGAAAAGATGTGTGCATGGTCACCAGAGGGAGGAGGTCAGCAGAGATGGCAGGGAGGAGAGGGGCTCACGGCCAGCCCAGAGGGTGCAGGCTGCAGCAAGAGTGGCCAGCCCATTTCTGGATGGTTGTCGTGGGGGAACCAGCGAATCCCCCGTTCTGGGGTCTCAGAGCACGGAGGCCCAGGCAGGGCGACGCATTGCCTCCATGGTCTTCTTACAGGTTCCTGCCCTTGTGGGAGCCACTTTGGGACCTGCTTGCCAGGTCCAAGTCTCAAGAGCCACACCAGGCATGAGCTGCTGCTTTGCAAAGTGTGGCTTTTACTGCGGGATTAAGAGGCCTCCACACCTTTTCAATCTCATCAGAAAGGCTACCCCCTGGGACTGAGCAGACCTCGTCGTCTGCTCTTTAAGGGTCCGACGCTCCCACGCAGACTTTGTGGGCTATTCCATGGTCCGTTTTTCTCCTTTCTCTGACCTAGTCAGGACCCTCTTCCACACCTCGCAGACAGTTTCAGGAAGCCAAACTCACAGCCAGGAGCTGAGGAAGCAGCTAGGTAGCCATAGCCCTAGCACTGGGATCGGCATCGCAGGAGCCCGGCGACTGCTGACGGCCCCTGGATCTCCTCCCTCCCAATAGGAGAAAGACCAGTTTTCCTCCTCGGGATCAGGAGATCCTCCCAGCCAATGCGAGGCCCTACCCCAGTGACTCAGCCTGCAGTCTGTGATTTCCCAAGCAGATGTTCTGGGACCACAAGAAAGGCTGAAGCGTATGACTATCTGGTTTAATGTTCCTTCTTTTGTTAAAATTCCTAATATAAGGAAGCGGAGAAGGGGCTGGCAATTGAAGGAAGGAAGCGGCACTTTACAGCGGGGCCCCTTCCCCATGCCAAGCAGCTCAGCCACTAGTGACAGCAGTGCAGGCGGCAGAGGTGGCTCCCAGGAGCACGTCTTCTCTCTTCTCCATCCAGGATGTAAACTGTCCTGGAATTCCATACAGTGCACGGGGCCAAGGGCTGGAGGAGAGGAGAATAACCCAGGGTGACATGCCTGTGATCCTCC
>JAQZBX010065285.1:0-16331 GCA_029593785.1 Cabassous unicinctus | reverse complement strand
TAGTCCATGGTTAGTAGCAATGTGTCAAGATATGTGCATCAATTATAACCATTGTACCACGCTAATGAAAGATGTTGTTAATGTGGGAAAGTGTGGAGGGGTAGGGAGCGAGGTATATGAGAATCCCCTATATTTTTGATGTAACATTTATGTAATCTAGACAAATGGAAGAGGGTTTCAGGAAAGAGGGAGTGGTCAAATCTGTCAGATGAAGCTGAGGAATCAAGTAACATGGATCTCATCAAGGCTACTTGAAAGAGCTTTTACAATGTAGTGCTTAGGAAACACATTGAAATTTTTTCTAAGTGAAGATTAGGAATGCAGGCAGTGAGATTAAAAGTTTGGCAAGTAAATAGAGGAAACCGAAGGGGTGGGGCTTGAGAGAATTTGGAGTCAAGAGATAGTTTTTATTAATATGGGACATACTTTAGCATGTTCAAATGACAGGGGGCAGATAAGAATTGAGGAAACAAATATACAGAAGAGAAAATAAATTATTAATATTTATAGTTTTTAAGAAGTGGTGACCAGGAAGGATCCAATGAACAAGTGACTACCTTGGCCTTGGGTAAGAGAAGGAATAGTGTTTCTATTTTATCAGAGAACAAACAGCTAGAATAGGTGCAGATATAGGCAGTTAGTATATTTGTTGTTATGAAGATAGGGGGATTTTTGCTTGGTTTCTCATATTGCTTTGGTAAACTAGGAAACAATTATATATTGAGGGTGAGGAGAGAAGAAGAGGTAGGTTGAAATTTTGAAGACATTGAAGAAGTTACAAAATTGTTGTTGCAGACAGTGGAGGATGAGCTGACCAGAGATAAGTTGAGGGTTCATTTGAAGTTGATGATTCTAAGCTTTCATGGAACCAATTTGCCTTGTCATACCAAGTTATTGCTTGGCTATTAGGGAGGAGTTGTGGAGAAAGAAGATTGCAAACGTCCTCTATGCTTGGCATTTGTCTGAAAGGAACAATGAAAGACAGTGGAGCAAAGGATATTGTCAAAACAGACCACACAACCTAAGCTAAATGTTGGACGAAAGTGGAAAAGTATGGAAATGAAGGATTGGGAGAATGTAAAGAGTTTATGTACAAGAAAGCTATATGAACTGAAAGGCTTGCAGCAGGAGTAGGTGAAAAGCCAAGGTAGACGAGGAAAGTGGTATTTATATGCTTATATATTTGAATTTTTAAGTTTTGACAGGCGACAGTTTCAGGTTGAGCTTATGTGGGAGCAGGTGACAAAAGGGGAGTGGACATGAAGGACAAAAGTCTGATAGGCCGGAATATGGAGTGATGTTGAAATCATCCTGATGATTTCAGAGCTTGGGGTAGAGAGGAGGATTGTAGCACAGTGACAAAATCCTCAATAAATGCACAGAGTGGCTTGTAGGGTGGTGTACAAATGTGGCAGGTAGGGTGGCATAATCCGAGAGCACAGACTCTGAGCCACCAGAGCTCGCAAGATGGTGAGGGAATTGGGTATATTAACCCCCGACCTGCAATAGGTGTCGGCAAAAGCTCCGCTGAGAGTCTAAGGAGCTAACCCTACTGGATGGGTCCAAAGAGGACCTCCAAAGTGATAGGAAATCTTGGCTCTTAATTTTATTTCAAGCCATTGCTATTGACATATTGATTTTGATTAAAATGTCAATTCTTCTAATTTTTCAAAGTAAGCATTTATTATCTCCAAACGATTAACCTCTCTTTTGCCCTCTACAGCGTCCTAAAAAACAATATCCCTCATCAAATTATGCTACTTCTAGTAGTCGCAAAGCCTTAGGTTTTCCATGGCTGGTGTACTGTTTCCCATACCACCAAGTAAGGTGACAAATTCCCCAGGATTTGCAAAGTCCATTAGATGATTGTTTAGAGAACACCTGGGGGCATTGTCCTACGCATAACCTTCAGAGGTTAATCATAACCTCCATAATCTCCATAATCACATAAGGCTCCATAATCACATAATCACATAAGGCAAGTTCTTTTCAATGCCTTGTTTTCATTGGATACACATGGTTAATGAGGGAATGCTTTGTTTGCTGCAGTCTTCCTACCTTAGTTATGGTTTCTGGCAAGAAATTTATCTAGTCACTGAGTTATTTCTGAGTATTATAGTCTTTTTTACTCACTCTTAATATGGAAAGTGCTTTAAAAACCTTGCAACCATCAAAGTAAAAGATGCAGCACAGTGCCTCATTCTCTAGCATTGCCACAGGGCTCAATAATCTATAGATCATGTAATAATTTCATTTAGCAGCACAATAAAAGTCAAATTAGTTTCCATGAGACAGTTATGTATGATAATCTGGATTACTGTGGCCTCCTACTGACTGTATTAGCATTGTAATGTTATTTCTGCTCCTGGGATTCTGGTGGAATTTTTTCTTTCAGTTTATATTTATTGAATCATTATGAAAAGTGGGATCTTAAAGTCTTGAGGAAATGCATTTATACAAAAAAATTAATGTGCAGTGATAACGATCTAAACTTCCAATGTAGCACTTTTCTTTCCTGTAAAGTAGTTACTTTGCTGGCTTTTCTGTTGAAAATGTGCCCCAATGAATTCGCAGCTGAAACTAATCGCTAAAGGCTGCGCCTTTGCCTGTCACGGCCAGCATTTGCCAGAGGCTTTGAGAATTGTGTATCAACTTAAGTTTGAGTTCCTGTAAAACTTAATAAGAAACTTGTTTACCTGTGAGGAATTTATATGGCTGCTAAAAGACCAGGACTAGTCAATGCAAATTCCAAACAAATCCCAGAACAGTTTTCTGTTAAAATTGACAAGCTTAATATTTATATGAAGATGCAAAAGAACTAGACTAACCAAAGCAATTTTTAAAAAGAACAAAGTTGGCCGTCTTATTCTTCTTGAATTTCAATACTTATCATACAGCTGCAATAAATAATAAAGGCAGTTTGGTATTGGTAAAAAGGTAGACATGTACATCAATCGTATAATAGAGAGTCCAGAAATATGCTCACTCATATATGGTCAATGTATTTTCGACAAAGTGCAAAGGCAATTCAGTAGGGGAAAAGGAAAATCTTTTCAACAACTGGTGCTGGATGAACTGGATATTCGTAAATTAAAAAAAAAAAATCAACCTTTGACTGATACCATACATAAAGATTGGCTTGAAATTGATCATAGGCCTAAATGTAAAACCTAAAACTATAAAACTACTAGAGAAAACATAGGAGAGAAATCTTTGTGCCATTAGGGTAGACAAAGTTCTCTAAGATACAACATAAAATACATGAACCATTATAGAAAAACTTGACATTTTGATGAAAATTTGATGAATATTAAAAATGTTTGCTGTTTAAAAGAAACCATTACAATGAAAGTAGAAGTCAAGGCAGAGACTGGGAGAAAATATTTACAATATGTATATCAGATAAAGGATGTGTATCTAGAATATATAAAGAACTCTTGAAATTCAATAGTCAGACAAAAACACAACATAAAAATGGGCAGACAATTTGAACAAATACTCAACCAAAGGAGATATACAAGTGGCTAATAAACACATGAAAAGATGTTAAACATCATTAGTCATCAAGAAAATGCAACTCGAAACAGGAGATCCCATGCATATCCACTAGAAGGGCTAAAACTAGAAAGACTGAGCAAATCACTGTTGTCTAGTTTATGGAGCAACTGGAACTCTCATCCATTGCTGGTAGAAATGTAAAATGCTATAACCAGTTTGGAAAACAGTTTGGCAGTTTCTTGAAACGGTAAATATATATTTATCATATGACCCAGACAGACATTCCTCTGCTAAACATTTTTCAAAGAGAATTGAAAGCATGTGTTCACACACACACAAAAGAAAGTTTGTACAGAAATGCTCATTGCAGCTTTAATTGTAGCCAAAACACGGAATGGTTGAACCAAATGTGTACATATTCATGCCAAGGAATTCTTCTCAGAAATAAAAAGGAACAAATTACGGATACACAAAAGAAAATGGATGAATCTAAAAAATTATGCTGAGTAAAAGAAGCCGGTCAAAAGAGTATTTGCTGCTATCTTATTTATATAAAAGTCTTAAGAATGAAAACTGATCATAGCGATGAAAAGCACATCAGTGATTACCTGGAGACAGTGGTGAGCAAGGGCTGGATTACAAAATGATATGAGGAATCCTTTGGGGACAATAAAAATGTTTGAAATCTTGTTTGCTGATGGGTTCATGGTACATGCATATGCCAAACCCATTGTATTGTACACTTCTTATACGTACATTGTATTTTATTATATTTCTATTATACCTCAATAAAGTTGCAAAACGAGAGAGAAAGACCTGGAAAGGGAGAAAAAGGGAGAAAGAGAGAGTAGAATTTTGGCACAACTTAAAATGATTAAGAAAATTTCATTCATAATTGGCATAGAAATGGATAGGTGCATATTGGAATAGGTGACACAGGGGCGCTCCTATTTTTTATTGTGGAAGGTTTAGTTAATTTCTTTTACCTGAGCCACAGTTTTCTCAGCAATAAAATGGGAGATAGCAATGAACACCCTTATAGTGTTGTTGTGTGATTATAACATGATTTTTGTAATGTGCTGGACATATAAGGAGTGATGAATAAATTCTGTTTCTTCTTTCTTTCTTTTTGATAATTATTAGGCAAATCCCTATGTCTCTCTGAGGACTGGCATTTTAACAGCATAGGCTAAAAAATGTAGTGCATGTCAGAAGAGTATGCAATTCATAAACCTTTTATGAAATCAAAAATATTGCATACACTAAGAGCAAGTAAGGCCCTAACTCAATGTTTCCAAACTTTTTTTTTCTTTCATTTCCATCCCTGTAAGGATGCTTTTTAGGCAATTTTTCCCCATCTAATCATGCCTCTATCCCCACCCCCATGGAAAACTACAAATCATTGTGATGTCTAAGATTTTTCACCCTCCAAAAACAAATTTTTGTATTCTTGGGGGTGATAATGCCCCACCACCATCTTTAGAATGCACACCCTGAACTAAATCTAAAGGGTGATATTTTACATAAGTGATTTAATTGGTCAAAAAATGTGCAACCATTTGGTAGCAATATAATTTATCATATAACGCAGGGCCTCTTTTGAGAGATAAAGATGGTGCCCGTAATAATTGCACAGGGGCAGCGGATATAAACTCGGTATGTTTCAGACAAGCTAGAACTTATGGTCATTCTATATAAACATAATCTTTTAAAGATGTAGTCAACATATGGTTATTGGAACATATTGTCTCTCTTTCTAGCTAGCTATCTTGCATTTGTAATATGAAAACTGAAATATGGTTTTTGGTGTGTGAGACCAATATTTCATGAATTTTGCATTAAGGGTTTCTAGATTTTCAATGTCACTGTGTTCTCTGGCCAGAACCTCAAAAGCTTTTTTTTAACTAAAGACATTTTTGACTTGTCTTAATCAACAAGTGTAAGTGTCTTGCACTATACTGTTGGACTAATATTTGGAGTAATATGTGGGTGTACTCAATCAACTCTTTGCTTTAAAGTTGGTAATTAAAAGGAAATCATTAAATTTTATCTCATCTTTTCATTGGGAACTGTATTTCAGGGAACTCAAATAACTACGGCTGTTGAGGGAAAATTCAATTTCAAAGAAGAAAGGCTAATCCATGTAGAAAGGATGGTAGACCTTGAAAATCACCATTTTTCAATCACAGGTGGAATTTTTTAATTGGGCAAAGATTATCATTTAGTATTAAAACCACTAGGAGAATTTATGATGGAGAATTGTACAATTGGCAGGGATCAAGATAACACCAAATTAATGCAAAGTGTTAATAACAGGGTAAATTGTAGCTATGTGTGGCGAGGAGAGGTATATGAGAACTCTGTATTTTCTGAATGATTTTTCTGTAAACCTGTAACTTCTCTAATAAAAGAATTTTGAAAAAAGCAAAACACTAACACCCACCCAATTGAATGCCTGGTTATAAGATGAACACATGTAAGAGTTCCCTAGAGGAATCTGATTGGCATTACCCTAACTATTGGTCAAAATCTGCATAACTGATGACTGTCTCAGTAACTGAGACATCTATTTACTCTGCTTCTCCTAATATGATGCAACATGGTATAGGTATAAAACATCACCTCTAATACATTCTATTTATAAATGCTTAATTTTAATCCATTAAGACTTTAGAGCTAACTTCCAATTTACGGGAAGTACAGATGATAGAGAAATAAGAAAATGACCCTATGTAGAAATAAACAGATAAATACAGAAAGTAGGATATTCTGCAGAATAACAGGCTAGGTGGTTTTTTCTTTTTTTTTCCTTAACAAGTAAGTGCCATAAAAAACTCTTCAAGGCACAGAGAAAGTGGATGGATGAATACCCAAATGTGATGCATGTTCCTGGATTGAATTCTGGTTTGGAATAACCAGTTGCAAAAACGTTTTTGAAACAACTAAAAGAATATGGACTGGATAGAGACTATATTAAGGAAATATTAAATTATGTTTCATGTGACCAGGTTATTTGAGAGTCTATGGGATAAGATTCTTTAAAGATGCATACTTTTTATTTTTTTTAAGTATTCTGGTTATCTATCATCTACTTGACCATACAAGGGATAGAACAGAACAATGCATCTATTGAACTCTCATGTAGAATCAAAAATTTTGCACACTTTTCAGAGTTAGAGATGCTATAAAGAACTTATTCAAAGTCCCCTAGATTTGCTTTAGGAAGCAAGCCAATATAATACCACACGTTCTCTTGCTCCAAGTTGTACCCTCTGCTCTGTCCTTAAAAAGGTCAAAAGTTCATTGGCCTTCCCTCAGTTCCATGTGCTTTATCATCCCTTACAATGCTATCACCCACGTATATTACAATGGAAAGTCCATCATTATGTCTGCATTTTTAAAGTATTTGGCCATAATATTCAATCTTCTACAGGTGCTCCTCTCCTAGGATAGAAGGACTACATGTACAATATGAGGGTCAAGCATAGCCAGGTGTATCCTTCAAGACATGTAAGATGGAATCACACTTTATGGGATTAATCAACTGTTTCTCAATGTTTCCAAAGCACTGTAGCTCATGCATTTTGTCAGTTGCCTGGACAAATTAGCTATTTACCTGTCTTTCAAACTGCTCTTCCTTTTCAAGGCTGACACAATTTATGGTGATCCAGGCTGAAGAGGTTAAAGGTCAGCAGAGCATTTCACCCTAAAAAAAAACTTCTATGGAGTTTTAGTATCAGCTACTTCTGACTCATTTCCAGCTAAAATTTACTTAGTTTTCAATTTCTTAATATCAGGACATTCTATCTGCTTCAATTGTTGCCTGGACGCTCCTTTATGCCAGATTGCTCATGTCCATGCTTCAGTGCATCCTTACAGTGTTTTCTCACCCTTCTAACTTGCAGCTGCCTCACTTCAGTTCACCAGACAGCATCGGCTCAGTATCCCGGTATCTTAGTGCTGCCATGTGTGCCCAACACAGCAAAGAACATCATTTCATGGCAGTAATGCTGGGTTCTGCAGCAGAACCCATTGAGAATGATTTTTTTGGGGGGCATTTTTTCATGAAGCATAGAGAGAAATAAAGAAAAGAAGTAAAATATGCCCTGTATTTGCTGGTCAAGAGATGTATATGACAGGAATGGAGGAATGTAGAAAGTGATAAGGAAAGGAAAAGGAAAAAGGAACTAAGGAAATGAGAAAGAAAGGAAGGGAGAGAAGGAAGGAGGGAAAGAGAAATGGGAAAAGAGGAGAAAAGAAACAAACTTACAGAAAGAAACCTGACATTTCTCTTTTAAGACTCTATTGGAAGATTTTCTCCCTCAGAAAGAAAAGAAAACAAAACAACGCTTATGCACCATTCTGTAAAGCTTGTAACTTATCTATTGTATGTTCTGCTTGATAAGCAATTAGGTTCCTCTAGTCCGGTATAACTATGCTTAAAATATTTCTTTTATTCAAAATATTCAGAGGTAACAAAACTGATTAGAAATAGCTATTGAAATCACACCATGAAATTAATAATATGTAGTTTACAAAACATTTAACTTAAATGTGTATAGAGAAAAAGCAAATGCAAATTAGGAGAGATTTGACATTAGCATTGCATATGCTAATGTCAAATCTCTCCTAAGAAAATGGTGGAATTAATAATCAGGGGCATTTGCAATGAATTCTCTTTGCTTTAGTCCATTTCAGACTTTATTCTGCTTCCATGCCATTTGCTAATTATATTCTCTTTTCTTGATCTTTGCCCAAATGTGCTCTTTCCATGATTGTGGCTTTTAAAATAAATGCAGAGTTCTCAGTCTCTGACTGCAATTTCAAAAATTTCTGGATGTCAAGATAGATATTCTTCAGCAATTGTAAATTTATAGCCTTGTTTGTCTTTCTTCTGTTTCTTATTTTATGCTAGAAGCTCTGTTTCTCTCAGCGCCTTCAATAAAAAACGGCTGTCGCAGCTGCTAGTTACCCTTTGTAACAATTTGAAGTTATTTTGTGAATCCCAAAAAAGATAATTCTTGAACTAATCCATTCCTGTGGGTGTGGGGCCCCTTGATTGCATTAATTTCAGTTAAGGGTTATGCTTAGATCGCTTGATTAGATAGCTCTAGGGCTTTTGATTGGATTAGTCAGTGAGGAGTAACCCAGGTTAGGTCTCTACCTTCTTGCTGGGCCTTATATAAACTGAGAACATACAGAAGAGACTCAGAAAAAAGGAAGCCACCATTTTGATTCTGCTATGTGAGAGGGAGGACTTAAGGAAGACAGAGAAGCCCCAAGAGGCTGAGAGAGGGCCCCCAGTCTGGAATCAGCAGAGCACAGAGGCACAGAAAGAGGCCGCTGAAGGCCTAGGCCAATGGAGCAGCTCAAGGCTGAGGAGCTCACCTAGCCATATGCCTGATCTTCCACAGCTGAAATCTGGGAGAAAGCAGAGCAGCCGAGGTTGAGAGAGGAGGTCCAGAAAGGGACAAGCCATATCCCTAATCAACCACAGATGAGCTCTGGGAGATGGTAAACCTTGAGGGGAAGGCAAGGACCTCTGCAGAGATGGCTGCCATCTTGTCTTGCCACGTGGTAGGAATACAGGATCTACCAGCAGACGAACTTGGTAAGAAAACATTTCTGATTGTGCCTTGATTTAGACATTACATGGCATCGGAGCTGTACAATTTTCCCCAAATAAATCCCTACTGTAAAAACCAACCCATTTCTGGTATTTTTGCATTTGCAGCCTTTGGAAAACAAATACAACTTGTTGATAACAACTTCTCTCTGCTCTGCTCTGTGACATGATGGTTGAAGACACTATATAAACTTCCCCATCTTTTTGCAGGAAAAATAGTTTTAAATTTGAGTAAGAAGTGAAAAGCTCTAGCCCATTGGGCAAGCAGAAGTCAGTGAATGACTTGGTACAACTTCTCCTGTTTTATCATAGATTGATTCCTTTCCTTCCTCTTTAACTTTCCGTCTCCACTTTGAGCAAGCTTCTCTGTTGGCACCAGTGATTTTTCTGCTGTTTAGAATTCTTGTTCCCCAATGTATGGGCTAGATTGTCATGGCACAACAGTTATTTCATGTGTAAGGCATGACACTAGGTAAATCCCATTGGTCTTCTAGGGGAAAGGCAGTCACTCAGAAGTCATTTTCATAAAATGTGCCATTATGGGTCTTGGGATTTTGATAAATCTGTATGGAAATTGCTCAGAGCAAAGGAAATATTACCTGTGGTTACTCCTCCAGATGACTCAAATCCTGTGTTTCCCGTTTAAAAAATAAAAATGCAGCCTCTATTGTGTTGCTTTCCTAAAACAATGTGCTAAAACAGGGTTGAGAAACTATAGAGTGTGCGTTACAGAAAAATAATTCTAGATAACTATAAAGATCAGGTATCTAATATTTCTGTCTGATTTTCCAGAATTCTTAATGATAAATACATTTCGTAGGAAAATATTTTATTCCCGGAAGGGACATATGATATATTAAAACAGAGCCATTGTTCTAACCAATGGGTGGATATTAGTATCATCTAGTATCTGAAAAATACACATTGCTGGGAATCCCATCTTCAGAGATTCCATATCAAAAGGCCCAGAGTTGAGCGCAGGAATTTGTATATTGTAAAAGTTGCACAGGTAATTCTGATGCACACATCTCTTGATTGCCTAAGGATAGACTGCTCACTAACAGCAGAATATGGACCAGAAACCAGGTTTTCTATATGCTAGTAATATTTATTCTATGCCACCTAAGGAAAAAAAAAAAGTGATTTATTCGTTACTTCTGTAATTTTCAAAATCTGAGGATAAGGCACTAGGTAAAGAGTAAAGGCCCATGCACCTGGTGAGAAAACTGAGATTTGTACAGCTTTGAGAGTTAAAGGATCTAATTGGTGCGATCCATGGCCATTGGAAAATCGAGTAGGTCTAGGAAAAAATGAGCTAGTGGTAGAATAGTAGGGATGGTGTTGAAGATTGAATCATGTACCCCACAACAGACATGCCCAAATCTTAATCCCCATTACTATGGGTGTGAATCCATTTGTAAATAGGACCTTTTGGAGATGTTATTAGAAATTAATGTATGGCCAAAATGAAGGTGGATCTTAGTCCGTATTACTGGAGATCTTATAAAAAGAAGAAACTCCTGTGCACTCAGAGAACCTGGAAGACATAAAAACCAGAAGTCAGAGAAAGTCACAAGAGGAGACCAAGGACATTGCCATGTGATAGAGGGAAGGATGCAAGCAGAGGAACCCCAAGGATTGTGGCGAGCTGTTACCAGAATGCTTCCAACTCGGAGAGAAAGCATGGAGATACCAAAACCTTGATTTGCTACTTCTGGCCTCTAAAACCATGAGCCAATAAATTCTTGTTGTTTAAGCCAACCTGTTGTGTGGCATTTGTCATAGCAGCTCTGGCAAACTAAGGCAGGTGTTAAATGGCTCAAGCTATACCAAAGATCAGAGAAACTGAAATAGAAGGAAAACGCTGGAGAGTGGTGAAGCAACAAACGTAGTCAGAGACCTACATGGTGAATGCTAGGTCAACATCCAGGAAGAGTAGACACAGGTGCAAACCAAGGTAACCAAAAGATACAAAATGCTGTAGTGAGCAGCAAAGAGTATAGAAAATTATTACATGCAAGCAATGGCATTATGGCAAAATTCCACAGAGCGGACATTATTGCTCTCCCTGCCCTTTGTACATGCTTATTGCCTTGGCAGAGCTTCCCTGCCCCCATATTCTTTACATCTGGCAGCAATTTGAGAGACTCATGAAGGACCAGTATATTAAGCTAAATTTTTACATCAGCTTGTTCTCTCTTTACTTCAAATAACATGAGAAAACTTTTAAAGAGAAAATTTGGAACACATGAAGAAGCTTAATATGTCAGCCCATCATACGGGAAAGCATAAAATTAGATTTTATAGTAGATGGTTCTAAAATTGGTACTTTAATTTGAACACAGGGTAACTTCAAGAAGAATTACTAATAGCAGAAAGTAATTTACAAAAGACATGGAAATCAGCCATCAGAGGGAAAGGAAATGAGAGATAGAGTAATGCCAGAGAGTTGAACCAAACCAAACTGCAAAATCAAAGCCCACAGCTCACTGTTTTCATAGAGAGTAACCTGACAAACAAATAGATATTTTCTCCAACTAAAATTCCCTTATAGACACAAAAATCATGGAATGATCCATTTGGAATCAGGACTGAATCTGTGAATGTATCTACTAAAATTGTTTATTTAGAGCACAGTTGGTTAAAGAGTTTATGATTTTATTTTGTTTTAATCCTTAATGGGTGCAGAATAAAAAAAAGACAGCTAAAATAGTTGAACCAAATTCAATTCAATATGCAATTAAATGCATATCTACTATATGCCAGTCACTTTGCAAGACATTAAAGAAAATGGATAAATAAAATGCTGTTGATGATTTGAAGGGCTCATAGTCTGGAAGAAGAGAGAAGAGTAAACAATTATTTAAGGCATAATGTGCAAACTGGCACAGTAGAATCTTGATCATAGTGCCATGGAAATAATTAAATGTCTAGGGAGGGAAGGGAGAAGGGCAGAGGAGTCCACGTGGAGGAGGTGACATTAGCGGATGAAGGAGTCTCTCCAGGTGAGCACAGGGAAGAAGGAAAGAGAGGTCAATTTCAAGCAGAGGGACCGAGACAGCTGGAAAGCACAGAGTGGGCAGCCTCCTGTGTTATAGTGCGGCGTTACTGCAAGGGTACCTGCAGCCAGGTTTCGATGGTTCTCAATACTGAGTGTGGTCCTGGAAGCAGAGTAGGGGTCAGACAGGGGATGCAGAGTTGGAGGATTTGGATTCACATTTGGTCTCTCCTGCTTAATAAAATCGTGGTCTTTGGCAAGTTACCTCACTTGTGCCTCAGTTTCCTCATCTGGAAGCTGGGAGTGATAAAAACAATTCCAACCTCATGGTGTAGTTTTTAAGGATCAAATGAAACAATATATATAAAGAACTTGGAACGCAAGGTGATACGATGAATTCTAGAGTCAAATGGAAAGGGGGGGGGTCAGAATCTACCTGGCACCACCCATAGAAACTTGAGGAAGTTAGTTAACTTCTCCATAAGTGTGCATTCAAATGAGTGCAATTTAAATATTTTATCTATCTCTCATCTATCTATCTATCTATCTATCTATCTATCTATCTATCTATCTATCTATATCTATCGGTTTTGGGAACAAAATGGCCAATGCTCTGTGTGTATGTGTGGGTTTTTCTGGAAACTATCCCCTTGGACTGCTTTAAAAAGAAGAGGTTTTCCAGCTTTTTGAGAGAGGCATTTGTGGCATTTGCTTTACAAATACTGTGGCTTCGAGTTCTCCCATTCTTTCACATGTAATTACAACAATCAAGCAGGGCCCAAAATCTCTTTAAATGCTGTGACTAGCAAGACTTCTAAGTCTGAACACTAAAAATGCATTTAGTTTAAGAGGCTGTCTGGCTTTGCAAATGACTACTGATAGCAGAAGCCATGGTGTGCAAGGGTGGGAGAGGCAGCGGTATGAGCCAGTAAGCCCAGAAGGCTCTCTAGAAAAAAATACATAACTGGCATTATAAGCAAATTATTTGTTAGAAAACACTTTAAAAATAATGTATTTAATCCTCACAAAACAATCTTGGTGATGATTTCTCTGTGGTAGTTTTATCCATCTGAGAACAGGGAGTTTTAGGTATGTTACCTGATTTGTTAAAGATTTCTAGTTAAGAAAATGCTGGAAACTCTTTTGTCTCCATGTTTTCCTTTACACATTCTAAAACATCTTACTGCATGCAAAGTGTGTGCCTGAGGTTGTTGTTGGTAGTGGGTAGAGGTCTAGCTCATTATGAAAGATTTAGGGATGGGTCCCCCCAAACAGAAGTAAGTAAACTAAAATGCATCACCCACCTTTCTGGTCGCAGTATTCATTTAAAAGGTTAATTCCGATTCTGCTGTAGGGATGTTCTTATAGCATCATCTTTCTGTTGATGGGTACATTGCCTCTGAAAAATTTGTTAGCAAATTGTTCACTTCTCAAAATTGAGGAAATAAAGGCAAGCCGCGGGCTCACATAAATGAAATTGAACAGTATCAAACAGTGTCACATTCTTCTTCCATTTCTTAAGCAAGCAGTGTCCTGGGTGGGTGGGGTTGAGGAGCTGCATTTAGGCTTCCAGGCACTTAGCACCTCCCTAACATGCTGTAGCAGTTTGACATTATTTATGAATTCCAAAAATAGATATTGGATTGTGTTTGCAAACTGGTCTGTTCCTCTGGGCATATTAGATTGTATTAAATTCAGAAGTTTCACTTCTACTTGATTAAATTATGAATAGGGCTCTATTTGGCCATGTCAGTAGGACGTTGAGTCTCCACCCCCTTGGCAGGCAGGGATTCACAGAGAAAACAACAAGGCAGAGGATACAGTTTTAGTTTTTGATGTTGGAGCCCCAGGAAGTAAATACACAGGAAGAGAGCATAGAGGAATAGAGACAGCTCTGTAGACACAGCAGAGGCCCTGGGAAGAGAATGAGCCTGGTAGCCTATAGCTGAGGCTGAGCCCGGAGAGAAACAAGCCCCAGGAGAGAGACAAGACTTATCCCAGCCTACAGCTGAGATTGGAAGAAGCTGGGACCACAGAGCCTTAAGAGGAAGAGGAAGACTGGACCCTCCAGAGACCGGCAGCTATCTTCCTCCAACACGGGGCAATAGCCTATGGTGAGGGAAATACCTTATGCTTTACGCCTTGCGACTGTAAGCTTCTACCCCAAATAAAGACCCCTTATAAATGCCAACAGATTTCTGGTACTTTACATCAGCACCCCTTTGGCTGACTAACACACATGCCACTCTTAAATTCCACTTCCACATCTCTTCCACTTCAGGGCATGTTGTATTAGTGATCTTCAGAGAAACAGAATTGACTTATTATAGGAATTGGTCATGTGACAGCAGGGATTGGCAAATCCGAATTATGAAGTTGGTGATGAATGCCCTGGGAGAAGCTTACTGACTGAGGCAGAGATAGAAATTCTTTCTGAATGCTAAAATCATCGGTTCTTCGTTTAAGGGAGTCACCTGATTGGATGAGTCTTCTCTCACTGCTGAAGGCAATCCCCTTTGTTTATTGTATGCAATAAACCAGAGATGCAATCAATTGACCAATGATTTAAATCCAAGAAATACCCTCACAGTAACAATCAGGCCAGTGCTTGCTTGACCAAACAAGTGGAGACCATAACCTAGCAAAGCTGACATATGATTCACCGCCACAAAATCTAGTAGGGGTTTGAGGTATTTGTATGTACAGGGAGAGCGCCAGGAGGTTCAGAGCTATGTGGAAAGGCAATGTGGAATTGCACGCAATCCACTTCACAAGTTTAGACTGTTGCTCTCCCCTTCATTTCCAGGAACAAAAGCTCAGAAACAGGGCTGGGAGAAGCCAGAAATTTGGTGGGGCAGGGGGGAAGCAAAGAACAAGAGAGAAAGAAAGAGGGAAGTCACTCTGCTTTTCTTATATTTTCTACCTTAAGTTCTGACTGGATTACAAGCATCTCTGTGTAATCCTGTGTTAGTTCTTATGTTTCCAAGTCCTTATAAATCTTTCATTTGATATTTTAAATGAGGTGGCTTGGACTCTCATGGCATCTATGGTGAGAAGGCTCTCCTTACCCCCCAGGGTACCCAGGTATTCTTTGGGGCCTTTACCCATCTTTTCATCCCATCTTTTTCTGATGGCTATTTCCTCACTTTTGACTCCCTTCCCAGTGCTCACGCCTTAGCTCTTCTCTAAAACACAGTTTGGGCACAGATACTGTTTCTTAACTTTAAAAAATGTTGTTCATGTTAGGCAATTGAGAGTACAGATATCTTAATGAAGAACTAGAGTGATGTATGGGTTACATTCAATCATAGTTAAGTCAACAACTGAAAATTGAACATTTGGCCTCTTATAAAATTCTCAAGCATCCTCTTCACCATCGCATGGTTGCCTTTTCTCTTTAGAAATCTGGTCTCCTATTGTGGGGCCACCACTGGCCTCCTACCACTGATTTTCAGGTCTTCTTTTCTCCTCATCCATGGGCCCTCCCAGTCTATCTTTACATGCTGCACTGAGAAATTCTGATTTTTTTCTTATTTTATTATGCAAGAAATTTAGCCATTTCCCCTTTGTCTCATTCCCTCATTCCCTCTGTCTCTTCCTTAAAACCTATACTCAAAATAGCTCATCAAGTTTTTTGGTAAACAGAAGACAGCTCTGTCCCCGAATTAAAATCCTTTGTTGGAATCTTAGTTGGGATAAATTTCAGCAAAGATCCATTCACAACCTTTTTGGGGGTGTGGGTAATATGTGAGATCTAGAACAGTATCCAATAAAATTTCTTGAGCAAAGCCTAAGAAGAAAAAATTGCCTACTTTTGTTTTTCTTGGAAAAACAAAACAAACATAGAAAGCATTGCCATCTACAAGGGAAACCTATCAGAAAGTGCTTCACTCTCATTCTAAAAAGTTCAAGGGAACTTCTGGACTTTGCTTGTTTTGAAAGCTTACATCAAATGCCTCTTGTTGTCCAGTTAAATATTTTTCTGAGTTTAGATGTAAGAAAGGACATTAAAAAGATTTGTGGCTTTATTGACTTAAGCATATAAGAAATGCATGAACAAGAAGAAAAGCAGGACCAAGTGAATAAGTGGCTCTGAGTGTACATTCCATGGTGAACCACCCCTATGGAAATGTGCTGAGAACTTCCCATTCGAATCTCAACCAGTTATTTGAAAAGACTGAGTAAATAGGAACACTGGTGTGTTGAAGG
>JAQZBX010065284.1:0-16338 GCA_029593785.1 Cabassous unicinctus | reverse complement strand
GCAACATGAAACTAAGAATTTCTTTGGAGACCCACTTAAAGAGAGGAGCAGATGAGCAGAGCATGAAAACTTTCAGGTGTTTGAGTAAACACTCTATTTGAAAGAGAGAGAATAAAGAAACAAATACTAAAAACAAAATTGAATGAAACTGAGACAAGACAGGCAGAAGAAAACTGAGTAGGGCAGAAACATTGAAAGGAAAGTTGCAAATAAGGAAGAAATTTCTGGAATATATAGGTCTCAGAAAGTACAAATGGCAGGAAAATGAATACTGAGGCAGTTTGAGAATATTCATGAATCCCAAAAAGAGAAAGATTATGTTTGTAAACTAATGTATTCCTCAGGGTGTGAAACTTTTGATTGTATTAAATTCCAACGTCTTAATTTTACTTGATAAAATCTATTTAGGGCCTTTGATTTGACCACTTCAGTAGGGCGAGACTCAGGTTGAGTCCCCACCCCCTTGGTGGGTCTATATAAATAGACATCCATTCAAGACAGCACAGGAATGAGAGAGATCTATATATGCCAGAGGAGAGGATGTTGTGAAGTCACAAAAAAGAGAGGGCTCAAACAGCTAAAGCCTGGGGGGAGATGAGCCTTTTGTCTGATAGCCTACAGCAGAGATACCAGGCAGAGATGAGCAACCATCTTGCTTCAACTTTTGGCAACTGACTTTGGTGAGAAAGCAACCTTGACTTTGACTCTTTAGGGCCTGGTAACTGCAAGCTTTTAACCTAAATAGATACCCTTTATAAAAGCCCAAAGACTTCTGGTACTTTGCATCAGTATCCCTTTGGCAGACTAATACAAATACTATAACTAATAAATAAAAGATAAGGTAAATAAAATAATAAAATAAAAAATTGAAATGATTATTAAAGCTTCAAGAAATTGATGATAATCTGAAATGATATTGAGAGACATAAGGAGGTTATGAAAACATGGTAAAAAGAACTCAGAAAGTAATTAAAAATAAAATTAAGAAAAACAGAAACTAAGACTAATTTTGAAATAGAAGGGGGTAGTAAACAGAAAAGTACAGTTAATGAAAGAAAAAAGTGGAAAGGACAGATATAAAGAAAAATCAGTTTAAAATAAAAAATATAATTAAAATTTGAGGGAAGCTGACAGATATTAAAAGTGATAAACTATAATTGTCAAAATGTAAAGTCTTGACTGATAAAAATTTAAAATGAATGCATGACAAAGAAAAATATACTATTTCATTTTTAGGAGAATCAGCAAAATATTGTCTGACTCAAATAGCATTTAAGGAGCAAGGGTTTATAGAATTAAACCCTTACACTCTTATACTGAAGCAAAGATTAATTTATATAACAGGTAGCTTTAAAATTAGTGTTAATTTAACTAAATGCATAAATAAACCATTTGCATGTGCCACTTATTTGAACTTTTAGAAATGAATATACTTGGGTAACAACAATCAAGTTACGGAACGTTTTCAACACCTTAACTGCCTCCTCATCCACTCTGCAATCAAATACCACACTTACCCACTCTTATAGCCACCACAGATGTTTTCTCCATTGTTATAATTTTGCTCTATCCAGAATGTGATCTAAGTGGAATCACATTGTTTGAATGTGGCTTATTCCGCTCAGCATAATGTATTTGAGATTCATCTGTGTTCTTGAATATATCAGGAAATTTTTCCTTTTTATTACTGAAATTAATTCCTTTGTACACAGGTACCTCAGTTAGCTTACCCATTCACTAGTTGATGGACAGGTGGATTGTGTCCAATTTTGGATTATATATATTGTCATACAGCTCTTTATGTGGACATTTGCTTCTTTTTGAGGTGGGCGTAATTAACAATAAGTGAGATTGCTGGATGATTGAGTAATTAGTTTCACTTCATAAGAAACTGTCAGATTGTTTCCTAAAGTGAATGCATCAGTTCATATTCGACCAATAACTGTTGAGAGTTTAAATTGCTCTGCATTCTTTTAAGTGCTTTGTATATCCAGTTATTATTGCACATGTTTATTTTAGGCATTTTAACAGTTTTATGAGATCGTACTGGGTTTTAAATTTTATTTCCCTATGACAAGTGATATAGAGTATCTTTACATTGGGTTAGATGTCATCTGTGTATCTTCTTTGGTGAAGTGTGTTCAAGTGTTTGCACATTTTTAATTGTTTTCCTTTCCTTTTATTTTCATATTATTGAGTTTGAGAGTTAGTGTATTATGGATGCATACTTTTTGTTAAATAGCTCTTTATCAAACATTTTCTCCCTATTCTGCCTTGTTTGCTCGTTCCTTCAACAGTGTCTTTCACAGAGCAGATTTTATTATGATGCAGTACCATGTATTGAGTTGTCTCCTATGGTTCATGAATTTTGCATTTAATCAAAATAATGGGACAAGCCCATGGTCACACAGAAGCAGCCTTATCTTTACTTTAAAAGTTTTATAGCATTATGCTTCATAGTCATTTGTCTAAATTCTGTTTTGAGGGATGTTTTATAAATCCTCCAAACAATGATCTAATGTCTCATTATTTTGGCAAAAGAGTATTCAATTTTGTCAGGACTACTAAAAAAAAAAAAAGCGAATATTTGCCCCATGGATATTCTTTAGCACATTTGTAAAAAATAAATTGATCAATTATGTTTCAATTTATTTCTGAACTCCCCAATTGGTTTCATTTATCTAGGTATTTATCTTCTCAAAAATATCATATTTTGTTGATGAATTAGTATATTGGTACATCCTGATATCAGTTTGTGAATCCTCCAACTTTATTCTTCTTTCCAAATTTGTTTTGAATAGCATATTCATATATTTCATGTAAATTGAGGACTCAGCTTTGTTATTATTGAAAAAAAAAAAAGCTTAATGTTACATTGAACTTATAGATCAATTTGGAAATGCTTTAACTGATAGGTGCTTCCATTTGGGCTGGTTATTAGGATCACATTTATTTATTTTTTCATTTTAATTCAGATTCCATGGCCAAAATAATAACTTATTTGCTAAGTTATAATCTCTGTGTTTGGTGCCAAACCTCAAAGTATTTTTCAAAAAATTCTCAGAGTTTCTTATTAACATAGCCAAGTATTTATTTATAGATTGCTATATGGGATCCCCAGGACAAGTGAAGATAGTACAAAACACAAGATGTGTAACCTTGAACTCAGACATCTAATGTTCTAATGTTATATCACATAGAATATTATCTATCTATTGTCCCATCTTATATCACATAGAATATTATTATCAATCTAATGTCCCATCTCTGCTGTAAATACTTGTTATCCATAAGTTTAAAATATTCATATTTTATCTCCTCCATGAAATTCTTAATGAGCTTAAACTATCTTCCATAACAGATGTTTACCACTTGACAATTTATATAAGCACATAGTAAATTTTGTTAAACAATTTTAAATTCTGGCATAGGGTATGCTTCCAAATAATTTATTTACATAAATGTTTATCACTATATAATATCAATATAATGATATTTTAGTATATACTAGTATCATATGACAAGCAAATGTACAACTTAAAGACAACTTAAACACTACTTTGTGATTTAATATGGTGATTTAATCCCTTTAGCCTTTCAAAACAGTTTTGTTAGTGATCAGTAGATTATTTTAAAGTCACAATTATTTTGGAGACTAAAGAAGCAACTATTATATATTAATATTAATGAAACGTTCATGATCTCTTACTGACAGAAATATATTTTTAAAATCCACCAAAGGACTTTTCTGGGATAGAGAAACACCCTATATTGTAATTAAGTTAAATATGAACAATAATAATAACAGTGCAAGAAGATGCAAAGGGCCATATGGCAATTTGTTGATATGTATTTCAGAAATGATGCAGAAAAACAGGTCCTCTTTTTGATGTCACAGAAATTGCATCTACCAACAGATTAACTTCAGCTGCTTTTTCACCACTGCTCCTGAGGGACTAATGGAAAGTGATCATTGCCAGCAGAGAACACAAACTAGTTTAGTGTGAAAAGAAAGCCTGGTGAGACAAGCTGCATGTAAGTTGATCTGATTTCATTTTTGTCATCTGGAAACATTGTAATCAAATATTTTTCACATTGTTCCTCATTTAAATTAGGTAAAATCTTGTGATATGAAAGTGGCTACTCCCTGCCTAAGGGTTAACTCCTGACAGCCTCCTTGTTCAAACGTGGCCTCTCTCTAAGCCAAACTCAGCATATAAATGCATTACCTTTCTCCCAGTGAAGGACATGACTCCTGGGGATGAGCCTCCCTGGCAATGAGGGATTACCATCAAGCACCAGCTGGTGATACAACTGGAAAAACACCTTGAATAAAAGGGGGAAAAGGTAAAGACAAATGAATGTATGTGGCTAAGAAACTTCAAAGTGAGTCAGGAGGTCATCAGAGAGGTATCACTTACGCATGTCTCAGTGGTCTCTCATAGACAGTCAAGGTAGATGCTACCCCAAATAGTGGGGCTCCTGAGGGCTCTGGAGATATCCAGGTCCTACAGTCATGGCAGATAGCTCTGGAGTTTGGTGCCTTGCCAGTGGGCCCTGATTTGGAGTTTGTGCTCCCAAGTATGACAGAGTTGAACTCAGATGTGACTTCTCTACACATGCCTCTTCTGTCCCTTCTGTTTGGACCTATAGTTGGTGCTGGAGTTAGTAGGTGTACATCCAAGAGACTTTAATCTCTGGGCTGTCCATGTCCAAGCTGGCCCCTAAATCTCAATGGAGTTTCAATATCTACTTTCCAGTTCACTGGACTCACCCAGGACAACTAATAAGGGAATGATGACAGACAACGACCAGCCAAAGGAACTGAAAAAGTCTACAACTTCAGGCAAGATAGTTACATCCATCTGCCCCATGGGATCAAAGCCTCCTCTCAATTACATGTGGAATGGGCATCACCATCCCAGAATCGTCAGGATTAGTGAATGAACTATGGGCTAAAATAAACTTCCTGGTGTTATACTATAGACTTATTGTGATTCTAACAATGAAAGAAATTATAATATTCATGTGGATGCAATAGCCACTGGAGGTTCTGATGGAAGGGAGATGGAAAAGCAGGTGAAATATGGGGGGAATTGGGGGTTTGGGAATTTTCTTGAATGACATTACAATGACAGATACAAGGCATGACATATCTTGCCATAACCTACAATATTGTAGAAGAGAGAGTGTAAACTACAATGTAAACTATAATCTATGCTTAGTGGCAATGCTGTAAATTGTTTTCATCAATTCTAACAAACATACCACACTAATGAATGATGTTGTTCATGTAGGAAAATATGGGAGGTATAGGAAGTGGTGCATATGGGAATCCCCTATATATTTATGGAACATTTATGTAATCTAAATACCTTTCTTAAAAAAAATAAAAAATGTATGTAAAAAAAAGAAAATGGCCACTCCCATTTGACTATGACCCATTAAAATAAAGGTATTTTATACAAAATATAGCATATTTAAATTTAGCACTAAGGTATGTACATGCCTCTGTAACATTACTGGATGTTAAAAACACAAAATTAATTTAGCTTTCTGAATTTTAATATGATATAATATGAAAACAGGTGGTAGAAAATTTAACATACTATTGTTTTAATAAGGAACCTCATAAATTATCAGTGTTTTCAAAGATTCTTGAGCCAAAAAGTACCTGAAACAATTTCTTCATTTCTTTTTTCCAGAGAAATAGATGTACTTGTGCCCAATTTCTTTGTTATTAACTACCTCATCACTGCCTAGAATATCATTTTCCATTTAAATGACAAACAGGATATAACTGGGTGTTCTTGCTTCACGTGGGATATTCCTTGTGGACCTATAAATATAAATTTAAGTGTCAGGTTTGCTATCACACTGTATTCAGTTGAAGACTGTGACTTAAGTCACCATGTTTATATTGATGGGTTTCGCGGATAATATTAGGTGAAAATTTTCCTGTTTTTCTGATTTCCAGCAATCTCTTTAATTAAAGAGGAAATTTGGAACGCTTCCTGTTTAAATTTTTTTTGAAGTTTATCATTCAGACATGAACATCCATAAACAATAAATGTATAGTATAAGTTGTGAAATTACAAAACTAACATGCATATCATCATACAGGGCTCCCATACATTATCCCACCACCAACACTTGGGTTGTTGTGAAACAATTGTTACAAACTATGAAAGAGCATCATCAAAACATTACTATTAACTGTAGCCAATATCTTACATTTGTTGTATTTTTCTCCCAACCCACTGGTAATACTGTATTATATACTTGTTATAGATCATGAGAGGATGTTTTCATATTTATTCTGTTAACCACAGTCCATCTTCCACCACTGTGATTTACAGTTCCATACTTTGTGTAATGTATTGAAAGTGTACACTCAGTGGCTCTCATTTTCATCACAGAGTTGTGCTATCACCAATTCAGTCAATACAGAATGTTTTCACTACTCCAGAAGGAAAAATCCCTTACTCCCTTAACACCCCCTGTTGTTTTCCCTTAGAATTGATATAATATCTTCTTTGCCATTGCTGCAAAAATATTACAATATTACTGTTAACTTTAATCCATAATTTTCTTTAGTTTTAATTTTCCCATGTAAATCCATATACTTAAAATTTTGTAAAGGAAGAACTTTCCTATACTATTAACCACAATCTTCATCAACCACCAAAAGTACTATGTAATGCAGTCCCTACATTTCTCTAGCTTCCTTTCAAGTGGAATAGTACATCCAAAGATTACCCCTGTCAACCACAATCACGTTTATAATTCAGCAGTGTCACTTATACTCACTATAAAGTATGACCATCAACTCTATTCATTTCCACACATTTACAATAAGCCTTATTAAAAATTCTTCATATATTAAGTACCAGCTTCCATTCTGAAACCACATTTAATTTCCTAGTAACTTATACTCTAGAATTTGCCTCTATGAGTTTACTAACCTTTTTAGGTCATATTAGTTAGACCATACAATATCTGTCCTTTTGTGTCTAACTTATTTGGTTCAACATAATGTCATCAAGGTTCATCCATGTTGATATGCATCCTAATTTCATTGCTTCTTACAACTGGATAGTTTTCCATTTTATGTATATACCACATTTTGCTTATACAGTCATTGGTTGATGCATACTTAGGTTGTTTCCATATTTTAGCAATTGTGAATAATGCTGCTATGAACATTGGTGTGCAAATATCAGTTCAAGTCCTGGCTTTCAGTACTTCTGAATATATTCCTCATAATGGGATTGCTGGATCATACAGCAGTTCTATATTTAATTCCTTGAAGAACTGACAAACTGTCTTCCACAAAGTTTGCACCTTTTCAAATTCCCAACAGGAAGCACTGTTCCTATTTCTTCACATCGTCTTTGGCATTATAGTTTTCTGTTTTTGTAATAATGGTCACCCTATAAGGTGTGAAATGATATGTCAGTGTAGTTTTGATTTTCATTTCCCTAATAGATAATTTTGAACATTTTATGTGCTTTTTAGCCATTTTTATTTACTCTTTTAATAAATGTTTAAACAAGTCTTTAGCCCTTTTTTTAAAAATTGGGGCGCTTGTCTTTTTATTGTTGGGTTTTGTGATATCTTTTTATAACATGGATATCAAAACTTTATCAGATATGTGGTTTCTAAATAATAAAACTGCCAACAGCCTCTTTTTTCATAATTGGAAAGGCAAATTATCAAATTTATTTAAAAGAATTAGAAGTCTTGAATAGCCAAAAATATCTTTAAAAAGAAGAGTGAAATTAGAGGACGTTCATATCATGACTTTAAAGCATATTACTAGGCTAGAGTGGTAAATACAGCATGGCTTTGGCATAAAGATAGATATGTTTATCAATGGAATAGAATTGAGTGTTCCAATAGATCCTCAAATATATGGCAATGTGATTATTGACAAGGATGTCAATCCCATCCAGCTGGGCCAGAACAGTCTATTCAACAAACGGTGCTGGGAGAACTGTCAATTCATGGTTCAATCCTCTTCATGTATGTGAGGCCAAGTTACAGATACTCTTTGTCCATGAAATGATAGTGTTTATAATTTATACTATAGTGATTCCCATGCTGAATCTCATCATCTACAGTTTAAAGGCCAATGAAAAAATATTTCTGAGAGAAATTGGTCATGAACAGAAAGCATATATACATTGAAAAGCATGTTGGATGCTAGTTCATATCACTATGTTCAGAAACTAAGGAACAATGTGGTTTGTTCTTAGTTAATAAGGTTTACTAAAATATTTCCAAGTAAAACAATCAGCACTTCAATGTAGAATATTACAAATGTAGATAAATTGTGTCAATTCTATGCCTATGACTATGTTCAACTGATCCATATGAAATATTATTAATAAATATTAATATTGTTATTCTTTGTATAATTTGATTTTCACTAACTATAATTATATGTCATGTCACCAGGATTCCATGGCTATAAATAATTTCACATGAGTTCAGCTTTCATTATGATGTTAAATCTTCTTCTGGGGTCCCCTTCAAGAATCTTGAGAAAGCTATTTGCTTGCTCCCTGTACACTCACACTCTCAGATCTGTCCTTTGGAGATGCATTTGCAAAGTCTGTACCAACAACATATATTTTTATTCCTTTATTACCATCCTACTGCCCAATCACAGGAATTGATTAGATCCACTCTGAAACTCCCAAACGTATCATTGTCATGATATGGTAATATTTATTGAGTGTATAATTAAGGTTGTGGAAAAAATCCACAAAAGTATAGCCTAAAAAATACTTAAAATTGTGTGCTAGCCTAATATCATGGGTTCCTATGATGTTAGATCAATTTTCATTGCCTATTGCTGACTAGATCCTCTATGAAATGACCTTCCATTATTATCATCCTAAATTTACACTAAGTGAAAAAATACCAGGGAAATTATCCTATATCACCTCAAATCACATCTGCATATTGATTTGCTTATTTTTATTTGAAAATTTATGTATTTGAAGAGATGTTACAAGTGGAGTAGAAGTTTACTCTTCTCTCAATGAAATTCACTTTTTCCTAGAAGGATACTTGTCCTATGACTCCACCAAAGCATTCGCATCAGAACAAAGTAATCAAATTGTTAATTATTAAGTGTGAGTTTGTGAATCAATCCAATAATTTGGGGACCTCATTTTCTAATAAATTATGCAAAAAATCTAATACAGCTTTTTTGGAACAAACACATATTTGATAACAGAGTGTGGTTTAAATAAATACTCAAATGTTCTCTAACAGCAGCAACAAACACATTTTCAGAGACACAGTGCTGCTTATAATGTGGACAATCTTATCCCAAAAAAATCAAGCTACTTGTTGCCACAGCATTTTAAAATTACTGTCCTGATTTTGAGCTTTCTAGGTAATTTTTCTGGAATAAAGGAAAAAATACTACTTCAAAAGAATATCTATATATCCACGTCTTATAATATTAACAGATTTGCAGCATGTTAGGATCATTTTTAAGTCTTCTACCACTCGAATATGTATTTCAAATTGTTAGGTAAAATTTCAATCAAGTTGGTACCCTGGTTCCTCATGATAATTTTTCGTTCAAATTAACAAAAAAAATTTTCTGTGAATATTTCTGTGAGCAGTAAGAAGGATGCACTCAATTGTGTCAAAAATATGTGGCTAATAATTCATTCAATATATATTATTTAAAAATATCAAGTTAATCTCTCTTTTTCTTATTTTCTAAACACATTGCATACATGTTAAGGCTAGCAGTCTCATGATTTTCTCTATTAAAAGTTAATATGGTATAGTTGCTTAGTTAACTCTCAAGTTAAAGACTTTTCACTTTTCATATCTCAACTCAGTTATCTTTCCCTCAACCATGAATTCATTGAATTCCCTGCTTCCATGGAAGATCACTGTTGGATCGTTTGGCAAAGTCATCATTTAATATTTTTTGTTGTGAATGTTTGACTAGTATCTAACTCTATCCCTGCACTGACCCTGTTTTCATAAAGACAAGAATTGTCATATATTTACACATAAGTGGATCCTCAGGCCATAATGTCACACCTGGAACATAATTTATTCTGAAAATATTTTATGAATGAATGGTGAATAGTGTTTAGTAGCAATTGTTATTATTTATATGCAGTTTTGTTTTTACTGGACATTATATAAATGCATTACATGTACTATGACATTTATCCTCATAACTAATCTAAGAGTTGGTTCCATTATCTCTTATAGTCATTGTTGATTGAAAAGAGGCACATCAGTTCTAAAGACTTTGCTCGGCTCCACATAGCTCTTAATAGTGATACCAGGATTCAAACCTAAACTTTCCTGGCTATAGAGTCCTTGTTTTGAAACACTTTAGTATATAGAATGAAACAAAAGTCTGATCTTTCTGCTTTGCTAATCACATTATCAGTCTCCAGATAATGTCCCATGAAATAGTAAAGGACATTATTTGTCTATTGTGGAAATAAGTGAAGAAAAAAAATCTATGTAAGAAGTACAGTGTTTAGAAAATTAGTTTCCACTGTTTTTCAAAAATCATTCAAATGTTGATATTTGTGGAATTTGCAGTTTTTGACTCTGATTGATCGATTTTGAAGACATCAAAAGAAGAAGTAGAATAATAATTATAATAAGAATAATTATAATAAATTATTATTAAAAAAAGGCAGAGAATGAGGGAGAGGAAAGAGGATTGAAAATGGTTGGTATGATTCTACAATGATTCTCAGTTGCATTACATTTCAAAGTACAGTATTAGGACTTGCAATAGATATTTTCCTGGCAAGTACAGAGTTATCAAGAAGGGAGATATTTGAAGCCATAACAGTGTGTAAGATTTAAAAAGAAATCTGGAACTCAAAATGCTACTGAACGCATAAAAATTTGCAAATAATATTTCATCAAACCTGACAATTTTAAAAAGCCAATTATTTTAAAACCTTAACTTTTCATGAGCCCACCAACAGATGAGATTGCAAACATGTAAGATTTTGAATTCCAAGGAGAGACAAGTCCTTTAAAGCTGAGCTGGGAAAAATGAACTGTTTCACTGTTGATAGAGGGTGGGAGAAAGAAGCAGATGATAAGAATACAGAAAATGTTACAAAATTGTTAAAGCCAAGTTTGTGTTACAGTGCCAAGTGGGAAAAGCAGTGAGCTCTAGAATCAAGAAGTTTGTGTTCACTCTCATTGTCTCTCTGCACATCTCTCCCAAGTGCTTATGAGGAAAGACAGGCTGGGAGAACTTCAGATAAAGTCACATTGCAATGCACAAAATGCCAAATATCCTCCTCCTTTCTTAATGATGAACTGCTATTACTTTATCAATTAGAGCTTTCTTCTTACTTTAGTCTGCCTAAGTATAGATAACATTTATGGAGATACCCATTCATGGAATTGCATCTGCCTTCTGACACGATTCAATTGAGTAGCAAACTTTGACTTCTTTATACTCTTTCCCTAATTACCCAAATAGAGCTTATATCTTATAATCGGCTCTTTCTAAAATCATCTTACATAGGAACTGCCCTTTTTCCTATGGTATATGTTTTTCCTTACTGCCGTGAGAAAAACATCTCATTAAGCCATATATGTTACTGTTGGTATATGACTAATGAACATTTATACTTACTAGGTTAAAATTTCTAATGGGGAGAACAAACAACATTCACGGATAAATGAAGAATTGTATCACAAGGATAGAATGTATCTAGTTTCCAATGAAATGCAAGGAATAGAACAGATACAAAGCACACACAAAAGATGCAATATAAGATACAAAAAAATTCCATCAACAGAATCATTGGCAGTGTCATTACATATAAGAAAAATCAATGAACTTGATGATACACCAATAGGAATTAATCAAAAGTAAAAAGTTAGAGAAAAAAATCCCTGAGTCATAGCATCCAGGAGCTGTGGTACATTTACAAACAGCATATTATAGATATAACTAGAGTACTACAACAAGAATTTAAAAGGATTCCATAAGAGGAAATATTTAAGGTGATAATGACCAATACTTCTGAAAATAAGGAAAGACATCAACCTAATGTCCATGAACATTAAAGGTTCCCAGTAATCTTAAATGCAAATAGAAAATAAACTTGACAAATAAAACACATCCATGCTCTCTGGTCTCACAGCTGAACACAAAGACAAGTAGAAAATTATGAAGGCAGTCAGAGGATAATACATATAACATGTGGAAGAAAAGTCATGAGAATTCCACCAGACAGTATAAAAAATGATCCCAACCTGAAAAATTTTGATACATGTTAAATACAGAAAGATAATAATGGCCTTTGCATGTTCATACCTCATTGAAATAGGTTTAAAATATATAAACTAAATATGGACTTTGCCAGGAAAATTAACAGAGAGACACGTATAGAAATAATTTATAGCAGGCAGAATTGTGCTTCAAAATTTTTCTTGGCAGAAGGAGTAGGATAACATAGGAACCTTGGGTCTACTCAAAGAAATAATAGCATACATATAAAACTGAAAGTAAATATAATAAAAACAGCAGTTTTTTTAATCCAAATGCTTTAAAATAATTGCTTAAATGAAATCTACGTTAATGCATTGCAGGGCTTGAGTCGCAAATAAAAATACATTTAAGACAGAAATAACACAAATATTGGGAAAGATAAATTGGATTTCCATTACTCAAAGGCAAATAATACCCAGAGCATGATTCTGAAAACCAAGAGACAAAATTTCCAAATAAGAAATGAAAAAGTTTGACACTATTATCACCCACAGATATTAAAAAGTTCATAATTACATATAATGAATATTTTTGCTGTTAGCTTTCATAATTTAAATTACATGTATTATTCCTTAAATTTTTCACACCAGAAAAGTTAATAACCTGAGCAACTCTATATCTATTCATGAAATTGTGTTTTTCCTTAAAAACCTTTCACATGACAAAAGTGTAGGAATTATTTCACAATATGAATATGTTACTTTTTCCTCAAACTAAAATGTGGACAGAGTCCTAAGTGAAATTTCTTCAACCACGCAGAAAAGGGCAACCTCTTGGGAGATAGTAGAGCAGCAAAATAGAAGAAACCTGGGTCCCAAGGTTAACTCATGAAAAAGAGTCACCCACAAAGCCTAGTAAAGTTTGCACTGTTACTCCCAAGGATGATACTTTTTCCTTTGTTGAGTCACAGTGTTTCTGAATCCCTTTCTTACACAAGGACAGGCTGTACCCTACTCTCCACAACCCAATCACATCACCTTTTAAATATTTCCTTCCTTTACAGAGTTCTTACTTTCTTTAAACAGGATTATATGTGTATGTTTGACAAAATCTAGCTGCTATTACCAAAGTCACAATCTTCTTCTGCAGCTTCAGAGAATGCATGCTAGCAATAAATCACTCTCCATAACCCTTGTAGTTTTCTTTATTTTTAAAAAATATAATAAAGCAATTGTTCTATTTTTTCTCTAATAAGGGTAGTATAATTTTATAGAAAAACAGTAATATCTTAGAGTTGTGATTAAGATTGTGAGCTCTAATTTCAAAATGTCTGGGTTAAAATGAGCGCTTGTTCTTGAAGTCATTGATTGGCCATGAACAAGTTCTGTAGTCTTTCTGTGACCAAGCCTCATCATCTCTAAAATTCATCCTTTTAAATATATTCATGAGAAACCTTTCTTAATCTTAGTAATGTAACATTGAACAAAATAGTTTTAAAAAACCTGTGCTCATAGAGTTTTTATTGTGGAGGAAAACCCAGAAGAAAGAAAAGGCATAAGCAAAGTATATAGAATATTAGATGAGTTAATTACAATGGAAAACAAATGCAGCAAGGAAGAAGGATGGGGGCAGGAGAAATTTAAATAGGGTTGTAAGGCATGATCTTTTCAGAAAGATAATGAGAAAAGATACATGCAGTTAATCAGTTAGGGGATTTCTGGAAAAAGAAAAAAATGAATAAAGTTCAGATAGTATCAGGACTAATGTGTACAGGGAAGTGTGAGGAGGCCTGGATGGCCTCTCCAAAGTGAGCCTGACAGAATCAGTGATAAAGGAAGACTTGATAGGAGTAAGGAGGAGGGGCAAGTTTATTATGGAAATGGAGGCTCTTGTAAAAATTCTGAATTTTACTTGTAGTATTTTGGGAAATCTTGAAGGTTTTCTGAAGGAAAGTGACATGATTCAACTGACTTCTTTTTTATTATTAATATCACTCTGATACTGATGGTTCATCCATTAATATTAGGCTCAAGGGGAACAAAGCAGAAAACAGATAACAAATCTAAGAACAATTGGCAAAAATTTATAGACTAATATGGTGATGGCCAGGGTGGTGATAGAGGAGATACTGAGAAATAGCCACACTCCTAATATATTCTGTAGATAAAACCAATATGAGATGCTGATGGACGGGATGTGAAGAATGTAACATAGAGAAAATTCCAGTATGATTCCTAAGTCTTTGTCTGACAAGTAGGAGAATGGCATTCATTGTTTGGAGATTAAATTTTAGATATTGCAAGTACCAATCTAAGAGTTATCTTGTGATGATAAACCAGGTTAATAATAGTTCTTAAACCCTTTGAATATTGTCTGACACTCAATAGGTGCTCAATAAATATAATTTATGTTTTACTATTAGTATATAAAACCAATCATTTAATAAACAAAAATTATTGTTCATGCTTTGTCATATTCTATTCCAGTCTTATTTTCTTCTTCATTATTTAAATACTTAGACTTTTACACAAAAAGAACTGTGACATAGCACTATGAACAAAAAAATTTCAAATGTAATTAAAAGAGGAAATTTTAGGTGGTATATATATTACTACAATTAAAAAATTTTGACTATTGAACACTAACACTGAACCCTAATGGACTATAATTAATAGCACAATTAAAATACTATTCCCACACTAATTACCACACTAATGCAAGGTATTATTAACAGGGAGTTTATTGGATCTCTACCCCTTATGCATAATTTTTCTCTAAACTCTCAACTTCTCTTATAAAAATGAATAAATAAATATAAATTTATATAATATAAGCAATTAAGGGCTCTTTGGGGAATTCTCAGCAAAAAAAAAATTTCTTCAGACCACATTTTACATAAACTAAGGTATACATGGATATGAAAGGGGGAAGATTGGAAATGCAAAGTCTTGTATTTTATATTGCTTAAAATTTATAGTACACATATTTAATAACAACATCTAATTGCTCACAAGAAAATATTATAAGAAGTTAGGGTATCCTTAATTTAATTAAAAATTAAGCATTTCCTGAACATAATATTTTCTACAAAATTATAGAATCAATTTACCATCTTTACCAACAGATATCAATAGAATACATTTTCTAAATCACAAAAATGTATGTAAATGAAAACAAGACTAGCACAATTAATAAAAAGAGCAAAAAAGGTAGAGCCTAAAATATGAGAATAGACACAATGGATGTACAAGATGAGAGATTAGTAAAAAAATGTATTATTAAAATATAAATGCTTATAAGGGACATCTCTCATTGTAAAAAATTCAAAGAGAATTGATAAAATATAGTTTCTGGACAACATAGATTTCAAAAGAAAAATAAGTCATAATGAAGTAATTTAAATTGTCATATATGCTAAGCTACTATTTTCACATAAATTAAGAATAGAAAGGAAAATAACACAGATTTTAAATATTTGAATTAATTGACAGTTATGAACCAATGAAGAATTGTTAAACATTATCACATCTAAAACAGAGGTTGAACATTATTATAATCAACTACTTGGAAAATGGGAATAATATATTCTTACATAAACTTTGAAATGCAGAGAAAATTAAATCTGCAATCAGATGTTTTGTGGAGGAATTTCTAACGGACATTTTAGCAAGCTTCCTAATGAAGATTTATGAGATGTTACAAAATTAGGATTAATTATGGATTCTGTTTTACATATATTCTCTATTAAAATTTTAATCACATAAGCAAAGATTTGAGAATTTATATATTTTAAATAACAAAAAAAAACCTGTATAAATCAGGAGACAATAACTGATTTTTTAAAAAATAATAATGAATTTAAATAAAGATGTGATAATTAATGAAGCTTGTTCACACAACACAGAATGTTAGGGCTTTCAAATTTTTAACAGATAGACCCATAAGAGATATTACTGCATACAGATTTATAAGCTGATGAAGTTACAAGAGCTCAGTAATTAAAACACTGCAGGGAAGCGGGTGTGGCTCAATCAACAGAGCTCCTGTTTACCATATGGGAGGCCCCGGGTTCGCTTCCCAGGGCCTCCTTGTGAGGG
>JAQZBX010065283.1:0-16338 GCA_029593785.1 Cabassous unicinctus | reverse complement strand
AAGAGAGGAACCCCAGAAGCCTGAACCCTGGCAAACGCCGGCAGCTGTCTTGCTCTAACACGTGGCAATGGACTGTGGTGAGAGAAGGAACTTAATGCTTTATGGCCTGGTAACTGTGGACTTCTACCCCAAATAAATACCCTTTATAAAGACCAACCCGTTTTTTTTGGTATTTCACATTAGCACCCCTTTGGCTGACTAATACACATATAATGTTAATTTATTTAATTGATATTCTATAAACCTAGGGAGATTACACCCAAGCTAAATAAAATTGAGTCCCTTATAGTTTATGCAGGGAATGGTTTTTTCCCCCTCCTTTACAGGAGGTTAAAACCTCTTTTCTTTAATGAAATTCTAAAACTATGAATAATCTTAAAAGCATACTGACTGCTAGGTTCTGGACTACATTATAATTGTTTAATTCATTTTAATTATAATTTAGAAAAAATCTTTCCATAGCTTTCAATGACTTTTCCTTTAATTACTGAAATTTGACAATTAGATTATTAACCACCTTATTTTAAGGCTGGTAAAAAGTTTAAACTGATTAAAAAAAATCAGGGCAAACTGATTTTTTTTTGTTTTTTTAAGATTTTTATTTATTTATTTCTCCCGCCCCTCATTATTTTTGTGCTTACTGTCTGCTCTCTGTGTTCTTCTGTGTCTGCTTGTCTTCTCTTTAGTTGACACTGGGAACCCATCCTGGGACCTCCCAGAGTGGGAGAGAGGCGCTCAATCTCTTGTGCCACCTCAGCTCCCTGATCTGCTGCATCTCTTATTGTCTCTCCTATGTCTCTTTTTGTTGCATCATCTTGCTGCACCAGCTCTCCATGCAGGCCAGCACTCTGCGTGGGCCAGCTTGCCACACAGGCCAGCTTGTCTTTCACCAGAAGGCCCCAGGAATTAAACCCTGGACCTCCTATATAGTAGATGGGAGTACAGTTGCTTAAGCCACATCCATTTTCCCCAAACTGATTCTTAATTCCCCAGCCTAGAAGGTAGTTAATCTACAACACCTAGCACCTCACTCAGAGCTCTTGCAAAGAGAAGGCCCTGGGGCCTGGGTAGGTCAAAGAGCTCAGGAAAATCTTTTTCCCTTTCCCAATAGTTTCTGTATTCAGATTTCTATTTGACCTTTCCATCCTGCTTAGCCTAATTTGAGCTCTGGTAATACTCATTCACTTATATAACTGCATATTTAATTTTTAACAATTTGAATAGAGCTGTTTTAAGAATTTTCATTTGTTAATTTGATATTACCATTCCAATGTATGAAGATATACACTCAGCAAATAGGCAGGCACAAAAACACAATTCACTAAAGTTACTTAAAACTTTTATTCTTTTATGAAATATGTTTAACGGTAAAATCATATTTAAATGATTTCTTTAAAGCCTATTTCTAATTACTCTAATTTGCACTATGACCATGCAGTTTTGCACAAGAATTTTATTCATTTTAATTATTGGCTTATAACCAAATTGTCCCCAATGCTTTAAAATACAATTTTCCTTTACTTCAGAGCTTTGCTTATTTCCCATTTTGTCTTTGGCAGACCTTGGATGAAAAACACTAATTCCAGTGTAAACTCACTGAGGTCATTGAAGTCTCAGGGACACCTGGTTTTTCTCATGGCTTGTTGCTTTTAGGAACATCAACACTCGAGGTGGGAGGACCCCCTCCTCAGTCCTCAGCTGCTGGACTGGAAGAGTGGACGTCCAACCCTGAGGGTCTAGAATTCCATCAGGCAGCAAACACCTGGAGTCACTAGAGAAAGCAGGGTCACTAATACCAGTGGAAGGACAGGAGACAGTGGTGTCTTAAATTTGCCTTTCCTTGAGCCATGGAGGGCAGAAGTCGTCATGAAATAACCATCAGCAAAGGCAAGGGGTGATGTTAGACCTGATGTAACCATGAACGAAAACAGACTTAGTTTATAGTTACCATCACAGTAGCTGAAGGCTAAGGGTGAGGTGAAGCTAATGAGCTAAAGCAAGGGTGTGGCTAGACCTGGAGTAACCATAAGCAAAGGTAAGTTAGTCTAAGATTATGCTTACAATAGTAGCTCTAGGCAGAATCCACCAAGTTATAGCAATTTCAGATATTATCCTTCTGCTGTTCTATAATATAAAGGCATCTATATAATGATCTTAACTCTTAGTTACAGTTTCTGGTAAGTTTCTACTTAAAAATAAATTGAGCACTTTATTAACTAAACAACTAAAACAATTTTATTAGTGACAACTTTGCTAAGTTTTCCTGCTTTTCTAACAGTTGAACTAATTCCAAGTGATTTCTTTCATACTTCAAATTCAATTGCAAGACAGTATTGACATATAAAGACTGATTTTTAGGTTACCTTTCACCGTTACCCAATTTGTAACAGGCGAACCCCAAATCTGATTTACAAGTTCCTAGGCATGGTCAGACTAACAAAGTTAGAGCAAGCACAGATTTGAACAGGAGAGACTTATACACACTTAGCTTAGCTTAGGGAAAGACTTGACTTTAGAATAACCTAGACACAAAGCTCCCAGTGTCTGTCCACGGCAGAAACTTTGTGTGGGACCCTCCAGCTTAGTTCCTTCAGGAAAATCCCTGGGCAGCTGCTAAGTACAGAGCTAAGGGTCCAGAGAATCCCTGCCCCCTGACAAGACACAAATTGGGGCTGCATCCCATTAGTTACTTCCCACAATGGGTAAAACCCTGCAAGTCTTTTTCGCTGGAAAGATTGGAAGTGTTACAAGGAAATAGGCAGGGGGCTAGGAAAGCCAGGAACCTTTTCATCTTAATTGATGGCACATGAGGAGGTCCCTTATTCTACAGGGGAGAGGTTTAGTAAATGGAGTGCATTTCCTCACCACTTTAAGAAGACATGGCCACGTGATTTCTGGCCCTCAGATCTGTCTGTCCTCTCCTTCTCTCTTACACAGGTTTAACTGGAATTCAGGGTTCCATACATAGCCCACTCTTGGTCATACTGCGGCCATGTGGTGTGGCAGGAAAAGATTAGCCTCTTTCTTTTTAGACTATCAGTAGGCAGGTTGTCCCAATTTCTGAGAAGGCACCCCAATAGGGAGTCTGTGGGAATGCTGGAAGAGCCGCCAATTATCCTAGGGGAGGATAAAATGTGTTTGTCAGCCTGGATGGCATCCCACTGCTAGACCTGCTCACCAAGCCAGCATCCTGGAAATCAGGGAGCCTTGCACTGTCTCCACATTCCAAGGATCGGGAGCTTTACGTCTCTGGGTGTCCCCAGAGCCTTAGAAGTCTTGGGGGTGTCTGGGTCCTGCTCCCAGACTGAACACCCACCCGGGCCAACCCTAGGAAAGGGGCTGGCTTGGGACCTTTCTTTTGCCTACTTTGCAGATGGCTATGAGTGAGCTCACCTCATGGCGACTCCCAGGGTCCAAGTTGCTCAGTTAAACCCGACATTAAAAGCCTGTTAAAAAAAACTAGAGACTAACTGGCCTGTGACTTGCCAGCAAACAGCCTCAGGGGCCCCCGAGACAATCTCAGGGTCTTCCCAGGGCTGAGAAGGAGCAAAGCCTCAGGGTACTGAGGGTGGGGCTCATGCCTTGCTAGCAAATGCATTTTCAGTTTCTAAGGCATAAAGCATCTCACAGACCCAAAATGAGGACAGCAGTAGTTGGAAGATTAAAGGCACTTCTAATTGACTAGGTGCCCACTAAAGCCACCTGAAAACAACTAAAACATTAGGTAAAATATAAAAATAAACTTCTTTAATTTCTTAAAAAATAAATGTTTATTTCAAGTATGAAAAGTAATGCTTATGCAATGTGACCCTGCAATACCACTACTGGGTATATTATACCCAGAAGAACTGAGAGCAATGACACTAACAGACGTCTGCACACCAATGTTCATAGCAACGTTATTCACTATTGCCAAAAGTTGGAAACAACCCAGGTGTCCATCAACAGACGAATGGATAAACAAACTGTGGTCTAGTCACACTATGGAATATTATGCAGCTGTAAGAAGAAATGAAGTTGTAAAACATATGACAACATGGATGAACCTGGAGGGCATTATGTTGCGCAAAGCAAGCCAGGCACAAAAGGACAAATACTGTATGAATGCGTTACTATGAACCAAATATATTGTGTATGTGTTTACTTTTTAGTTTTCAATTGTTTATATTTTCAATTATTAAATGTACAAAATAAAGTGTGAAAAAAAAAAAAAGTAATGCTTAAACATCCAAAAATTACGTTCAGTTTAACAAGTGAAAAAAACAAGACTTCTGGAAAAAAAGTTTATAATTAGGTATAAAATACATGAGGACACTTTAACATTTACAGTGTGGTTTTTTTTTTTTTAATTAATTTTGCTAATGTAGCCCCAAAATATATACAGTCATACCTTGGCACTTGACTGCTTTGAAACTCGTCAAATTTGGTACGCATTGCATTTTGACATGAAAATTTTGTCCCGGTACTCATCGTTTGTTTGGTACTTGATGTGCCAACTAGAACTTGGTGTCAGTTGCCTCATGACTCACTACCCTTTCCATCCGAAACAAAGGGGCATACGTTAGTCACATGGTAGCTCTTGTCCTGTGCACATCCCATTGTGGTCTTGTCTTAGCTTCTGTGGTCATTTTGTGTATTTTTGTGTTGTTTTTTTTTTCTCATCATGGGTCCTAAAAAAAATGAGCAGTGATAGCACCGAGTAGAAAAGCAAATTACTTTACATCACCATTGAGCAAAGAAAAGAAATAATAGGTAAATATGAGAGCAGTGTTTGCATTACTGATCATGCTAGGGAATACGTTATGCCTAGAACAATGTTCTCCATCATCACTAAGAATAAAGAAGCGATAAAAAAGACTAATGTTGTGAAAGGAGTTAAAGCAGTAACAAAGCAGTATTCCCAAACACTCAAGAAGTTGAAAAGCTGTTATTTGAGTAAGTGAGAAGAAGTTGGGGGGCGACAGTGTATGGGAAGCCATGATATGTGAAAAAGTGAAAGTGTTACATGCCAATCTTTTGAAACACAAACCAGAACCAACTGATGAAAGTGTTGAAGTTTTTAAAGCCAGCCATGGTGGGTTTGATAATTTTAAAAAGAGGACCAGCATCCATAGTGTCATGAGGCATGGTGAAGCAGCAAGCGCTAATAAAAAGGCTGCAGATAAGTTTGTCAGTGAATGGGCTCCCATCTACCATATAGGAGGTCCAGGGTTCAATTCCCAGGGCTTCCTGTTGAAAGGCAAGCTGGCCCACGCGGAACACTGGCCCACACGGGAGTGCTGGCCTGTGTGGAGAGCTGGCACAGCAAGATGACGCAACAAAAAAGACAGAGGAGAGACAATGAGAGGCAGCAGACCAGGGAGCTGAGGTTGTGCAAGAGATTGAGCACCTCTCTCCCACTCCGGAAGGTCACAGAATCAGTTCCCGCTGCCACCTAAAGAGAAGACAAGCAGAGAAGGAACCCACAGAGAGCATACAGCGAGCGCAAAACAATGCGGGTGGGGGGTGTATGGAGTAAATAAATCTTAAAATAATAATAATACATAGAGGCTGAGAGTTTTATTCCTCACCAAGTTTTTAACTGTGATGACACTGGAGTTTTTGGGGGAAAAAATGCTGAGTAGGACCTATATCACAAAAGAGGAGAAGGCATTACCAGGCCACAAACCAGTGAAGGACAGGCACACTCTATTGTTATGTGGGAATGCTAGTGGGGACTTAAAACTCAAGCTTCTACTAGTCTGTCATAGTGAAAACCTGTGAGTTTTCAAGAAGTATAATGTCATAAACAGCAAACTCCATGTGATATAGAGGGCAAACAGCAAGGCTTGGGTCACGAGGCAATTTTTCACCAAGTGGATAAATGAAGTGTGTGGTCCCTCAGTGAAAAAATATTTCTGGAGAAAGATTTGCCTCTGAAAGCTCTCCTACTTTTGGACAATGTGCCTATGCACACTCCAGGCTTGGAGGATGACTTACTGAAGGAGTTCAGCTTCATCACTGTAAGGTTCCTGCCCCCTACTACTACTCCTCTCATCCAGCCCATGGGCCAGCAGGTCATTTCAAACTTCAAAAAGTTGTGCACCGAGGTGCTTTGAGATTACTTCTGACACCCAGTTCACCCTCACAAAATTCTGGAAGGAACATTTCAATATCCTACACTGCCTTAACCATATTGATAAGGCCTGGAACGAAGTCTCTTATAGGACAATGAATTCGGCATGAAAGAATTTGTGGCCAGAGGCTGTGACACAGAGAGACTTCAAAGAGTTTGAGACTCCCAAGCCTGCAGGTACAGAGGGTACAGTTGTGCAGGCGGTTGTGTCTTTGGGCCAGTCCTGAGTCTGGAGGTCAATGCTGCTGATGTTGAGGAGTTAGTGGAGGAACATCATGACGAGCTCAGCACTGAGGAGCTGCAGGAACTACAGAAGGAGCAGCAACAAGAGGTGGCTGAAAAGATTTCTAAAGGTGAGGAAGAGAGAAGGGAGGATGTCCCCAGTTTCTTGATAAAAGAAGTGTGTGCAAAATGGGCAGAAGTTCAAAACTTTGTGGAGAAGTACCATCTGGATAAAGCTCTGACAAGCAGAAATGTGAATTTATTGAATGACCAAACAATTTCACACTTTTGAGGAATTCTGAAAAGAAGACAGAAGCAGTCCTCATTGGATAAATTTTTAGTGAAGGTGACAAAGAGTGTGTCAGAGTCTGTGGTGCAAGTTGAAAAAAGGCAGAAAAGAGAAAGAACACCTGAAGTGCAAGTGCCCAATGTTCTGTTGGAGGGGAACTCTCCTTCCAAGCAACACTCCATGTAACCTCTCTTCCTCACCACTCTCCTCCCACCATCCCATTAGGCCATGGATTCTTCTCAGTACAGGTAAACTGAAGTTTTTATTTTATTTAATCTAAGCATTAATTTTTAGGTTTATTTCTCATGTAAAGTAATGATATACAAACCAATCTTTTTATATATTGCCTTAAAAATGTGCATTGTCTTTGGTTTGGGAATGCATTAAATTTATTTACATTAGTCCTTATTGGAAAAATTTGTTTGGTACTCATCATTTTTGGTATTCATCGCGCCTCCCGGAATCAATTAACAATGAGTACCGGGTACCACCATATATTTACAGTCCCAGTTAAAATAAACAAGTCCTTACTTACTAAGTCTGTTCTGCCTCAGGATGGATAGTTAGCATTTCAAAAAAATATTTCATATAAGAATTCCTTTTAATAAATGGTGAAGTTGGTTCAAAAATGTAGAAGTCTGAAAAATAAACTTTTTGACTATATCCATAAACTAACAAGAAAGTAAGGAATATGCAAGCCAGGTCCTGAGTGAAGATAGAAGTTAACTGAATGAAGGGAGAAATAAACAGAGGGCTAAAGCTGTCTTTCACCCTGTGGAAGTGTGTTGTACTAGATAACTTTGAGTTTAGTTATTCAAGGCTGGGTTCTTGAAGTAAAACCCAGAGACTGCCCGAAGTAGGGTGTCTAATAAGAAATTCCATATACACACCCCCACAACAGCAGGCTTCCAAAGAGCTACATTCTCAATGTAAGGGTGAGCTAGAAATAATATCCCATTATCTGTAAGGAAAACTATCTGTCTTAGATCTTGGCACTAAGGCAAAGGTGGAGATTCAGATTCTTCCTTGACAATTTATAATCATAAGCTAGCCCAAATTCATACTACTTGGGTGGCATGAGAAGTCAACAGTTTAGTTTAAAGTGATTTAGGAATGGTATTGCCCCCAGACAGCTGATAGAAGCAAGCACAAATTTTTTTGTAAGGAAACCACCCTCATGCCACATCTTAAAGAATTTCCACAAAGTTCCAGAGAAAATGAGCTCACATGAAAGAAGCACTAAACACATAAAGAAACAAGGTACTATACATAAGAATCAGCCTAAACAACAAAACAGATTCAGATCCATAAAAATTTCTGATATTGGAATTATCAGAGATATTATAAAATAAGCATGATTTGAGAAATGAAAGGTCTGAAAATATAACAAGGAGCAAGGAACCATACAATTGACAAAAATAAAAACTAAATAAAATTAAAGGCTCAATGGACAGGTGTAATTTAGACAAAACTGAAGAGAAAATTAGTGAAACGAAAGAACCAAAAAAATTGTCCAGAATTCCACCCAGAGAGACCAAGAAATGCAAAATAAAAAAGAAACATTAAGAGACATGGAAGATAAAATGAAAAGGTCTGACATGCTTCTAATCATAGTTATAGAAATAGAGGAGTGAATGCAGTAGAAGCAATATTTGCATTTGCTGAGAATGTCAAGAATAATAAAAGACATCAGTGTATAGATTCAAGAAGCCTAATATATGCCAAGTTGGAAAAATTAAAAGAAATCTGTGTCTGGCACCTAATGAGACTCCAGAACTTCAAAGACAAAGAAAATACCTGAAAAGCAGCCAGAGAAAAAAGATTGCCTTCAAAGGAGTAGCAATTATGCAGAGAGAATATAACTATCAACCAAAATTCCATACCCTGAGAATCTTTTTCAAGAACAAGGACACAATAAAGAATCTTCAAAAAACAAAAACCGATAATTTACCAAAATATGAGCCTCACTATAGGGAATGCTAAAGGATATATATCAAGACAGGAGGAAGAGGATATCAAATGAAAGTCTGAGGTACATAAAGGAAAGAAAAGCAAAGAAATTGATAAATATCTAGACACATACAAATGAACTGAGTATAAAGTAATTGTGGGATTAAAATACAGATTAGAATTAAAAAGCATGATAATACCATGTAAATTAGAAGGATGAGTGATTGTAATTCAAGTGTTTAAAGTTCTTATTTGTTTAAGAAGAAGATAAAATATTGCTTAACTTTCAAATCTGATGAGTTACAAATATGTTAAAATTTCTAGGGTAACCACTAAAAGAAAGAGTCCATAACTTCCCAAGTAATGGGGTAAAAACAGAAAAACAGTCAATCTCAAAAACTTAGGAAAGAAGAAACAAAAGACCATAGAAAACTTGAGATAAATAGAAAACACAAATTAAGATGGTAGCAATAAATCCAAATATATTAGTAATTACATTGAATGTAGATGGATAAAAATGATCAAACCAGATTAAAGAAAAAGAATCCAGATATATCTGAACACAAGGAAATAGAAAAGTTGCAAGTAAAAGTTTAAAAAGATATAGTATACAAATTATGAAAATCTGAGGTCACCATTTCAGAACCTATAGTGGCTCAGGGACAGGCTACTGTCCCTGCAAGGGCTGAGTTGTTTTCCACTGACCTTTAACATCGCAGTTAGCTATGCAGAATTCTAGGCCAAAGCACAATCCTTCATCCAAGGTGGGCCTAGGGTTTCAACTTTTATCCCGCTTGTCCCACATGACTGTCAAAAGCTATGCTCAGCCTCCTGACTGCCTTTTCCAGATCAGCAGAAGCCTCTAAGACCAAAGAAGCTTTGAATACTGGGCTCACTCCTCTGGATTTTAGTCTTCTTCTGACCTTATTCAGTTATTTCTTCACTATCTTGTTAGCTCTTTGAGGCATTTAAGATTTTTTCCCCATATTTTGTCTAGCATTTTTTTTTTAGTGACTTCAGCAGAAATGTTGATATGAAGTACTTATTCCTCCATTACCAGACTGAGAGGCCACACAGTGTTTTAAGTGTATGTCTTTTATTCCCACCTAGGTTATAAGTCTTTTGAGTATAGGGAATGGGTTCTATTAATTTTATATACCTCTTGGTACCTAGTAAAGTACTTTAAATAAACTTTACCTAGTAAAGTACTTTAAATAAATGATTGATAAATTATTAAATGAAATTGAATTGACTCTATTTACAGTTCAAAGCAGGCTAAATAGATGTCTGTCTAAATACAACATCTTCTAACTAATACACAGACAGCAAGGATGATTTTCACATAAAATATAGGGAGAAACAGGTTTAAAAAGAAAAGAGAATAAGATCACTATTAACTTTTCCAAGTTAACCTTTGTAAGACACTCAGAATATGTCAAATTTAGGATTTCTTGGGCTGAGTCAGTCTGGGTATTTATAAATGAGAGAGGAGGTGGCATTTATAAATTGAAACAGAATGCTGATTAAATATAGAGAAAGTATTTCCATTAGATTCCTTATCTGAAGATTTTTGTATTACTAAACAGGATGAAAAGGCCTCCACCCGCTCCTTAGTTGCTCATTAATTAGTGTCTAATCTCATGTTCCTATTTCCCGTGTATAATTAGTCAATACTGGTAAAATTCCATTCAATGGGTCTCTGTTTAATCAAGTTACATGTACTACTTAAATAATGCCATACAGAAAGATTGTGTTGATGACATAATTTTATAAATTATCAAGATCAAAATATTTTCTAATTCCCATTGTAATTTTCTCTTTGACCGAAAGGTCACGTCCAAGTGTATTTCTTAATTTCCAAACACATGGGGATTTTCTAATAATCTTTTTTGCTCTTGATTTCTATCTAGCTGAATTTCGTTTGGTCAGACCCTAGAAATTTGTTGAATTTCATTATGCATATATTTTGTTTATACATAAAAATAGTTAGCTTTCAGTATTCTATTCAATTCCGTTAGGTCAAGTTTACTAATTGTATTGTCGTTCACCTTTTCTTCATCCTCACTGATTTTTTTTTTTTGGTCTGTTTTGTCAATGCTGACAGATTTTTTAAAATCTACTTTGATTCTGAATTTGTCTGTTTCTAGCTTTAAATATTTTGAGAATTTATTAGGTTCACTCAAGTTAAAAATGTTATACTTCCTGGTGTTTGAATCATTTATCATTACGAAATTTCCCTCTTTATTTCAGTGTTGCTTTTTGCCTTCAGTCTATTTTGCATGATATTAATATAGCTAGACCAGCTTTTCTTTGGCTAGGGTTTGCATGGTATATTTTTTCCATCCTTTTACTTTCAGTCTGTCTGTATCATTCTGTTTCAACTGTGTCTCTTCTAAATAGCATATAATTTTGTTTTTATCCATTCTGACCATCTTTGTCTTGAATAAATCATTTAGCCTGTTTACTTTTCCTTTAAACTTTCATTTTGAAATACTTTAAAACTTATAGGACAGTTGCAAAAATAATGCAAAACCCTTACATAGAACTCCAACATACCTATTCTCTGCCCACACATACCCAGATCCACCAATTTTAGCATTTTGCCACATTAGCCTTATCATGTTATTTATCCATCTATTTTCTATCAGTCTATCAATCCATCTATTAATCCATCTCCCACCTATCTATCTATCTCCATTTACTTTTAATATAGTTACTGTATGTTGCATTTTAAACCAGCCATCTCATTAGTGCTTTCTACTTCACTTGCCCCTCTCACATTTCTTTTTCTTTCCTTGCTTGATTAATGTGGGTAAAAGGTTAACAAAACTCTTTTCCTTCTGCATGAGAATTTAAGCTCGGTTAAATTTCCAGCTCTGTTCCCTGGTAATTTAATAAGATGTATATCAAATTCCTCCAGGAAAAAGGTAGTCCCAATCTGGGCTCACCTCCACAGGTGGCCTGGCTGGATGGCTGAAATGGATGGAATGACTGGGTGCCTTTCTTCACGTGTTCTTTCCTCCCAGGCTTCTTCACATGATGGAGGAAGTGCTCCGAGAGAACAAGGCCTCTTGAGGCTCAGTCTCGAGGAGAAACCCACTGTCACTTCTGCCACATTCTGTTGGTCAAAGCAAACCACAAGGCCAGCCCAAATTCAAGGGGTGGGAAACAAACCCCACCTCTTGCTGGGAGGCACTGCAAAATGTTGTGGTGATGTTTTTCAATCTAAAACAGATGACAAAACAAACAAACAAAAAAGAATAAAAAACCAAAAAAAAATTTAAAAATTAAAAAAAAATAGATAAGATGAAAACGGGCAGGTATGGTAGGCAGAATAATATCCTCCCCCCAAGCTGTCCATGGCCTAATCTCCAAAACCTGTGAATGTGTTATGTTTCACAGCAAGGGGAATTAAGATTGCAGATGGAGTTAAAGTTGCTTATCAGCTGACCTTAAGATAAAGTGATTATGCTGAACTCTCCAGGTTGGGCCAAAGTAAACACAAGTGTCCTTAAATAAGGAAGAGGGAGACAGAAGAGTCACCATTGGCTTTGAAGACAAAGGAGGCCAGGAGCTGAGCTCACTAGAAGCTGGAAAAGGCAGGAAAGCAAATTCTCCTCTAGAGCTTCCTGAAAAGAATAGCCCTGCTGACATCTTGAATTAAGCCCCATGAGGCTCATTTTGAACTTCTGGTCTCCAGAACCATAAGATAATAAATTCGTGTTGTTTTAAGCCACTAAGTTTATGGTAATCTGCTGCAGCAGCAATAGCAAGCTAATATAGGACTTAGCAAAAGGAAGAAAGCTACATTTCTTTTCATGTAAGACAGCATGATAAACATACACTAGGAGTTTCCTGTTTAGACATGTTCTTCAAATCCCTCCTATTTCTTATTTACTACCCCTTTCTTCCTCTCTTCCTCAGTGGAGTTCATAGCTGCCTAATTTAACTACAGAGGACTCTCCGTTAATTGAAATGCGTCCTTGTGTCCAGTGGGTAATAGATTTAGAGAAGAGAAAAACTCTTTACACTGATGAGTAGGATGCTTTTGACCTCATTGATTCATTCAGAGAAAATTTATTGGTTATCACCTGTGTGCCAGGATCTACGCCAAGCATGTTTTATATTTAGAAGGAGTTGTGATCTGATGCAGGGTACAAAGCTTAATTGACACAGGGGGAAGGAGTTCTAGCTCAGCTCTTTTGTAGGGTAACTCATGCCTCCAGGTGGTTTTGCAACTTCTCTATTCAGCCATAAACTTTAATCTCTTTTCAAAAGTACAAACTTAATAATAACAAAATTAATATTGACTGACACTTCTTGAGTACTTACTATGTACCAGGAATGTGCTTACTACTTAATATTTTTCATCTTGTTCGATCTTTACCACAGCAACTGCCTCTTTTTAAAAATTAACCCATAGTGATTTTAACTGTTTCCATAAATGCACAAAAACATATTTACATATCTAAATTAATTTACTCTTTAGTTTTATCCTCTATCTACCATTCTTTAGGAATCCTAAAATCTAATAAAAAAAATTTTAGCTGACTGCATGGGAATTTCTAACCTTGAATTGGGGGAGAAAGGAAGAATGACTACTTTATTCCTCAAGTATAAGAGAAATAAGGGGCACAGAGCTTAATTTGGCACAGTTAGCACCAATTATGTGTTAGTGTCTTGGTAGGGCCTTTTTTTCTCCAGTGAAACTTATTTGATGATATCTTTCTTTAGGAACCATATTATGTACGTTGCATCAAGCCCAACGACAAGAAATCCCCACAGCTATTTGATGACGAGCGCTGCCGGCATCAAGTGGAATATCTTGGACTACTAGAAAATGTGAGGGTGCGTCGGGCAGGATTTGCCTACCGCCAGACATATGAGAAGTTTCTTCACAGGTGAGAATAGGCAGAGCAGGAAAACTGAAAGCACACTTCCCATTGGTGACAATGTACCAGCACAGGTTAGGAAATCTATACTGTGAATATTTGTTGAATGAACAAAAGATTTGAGGAAATTGCAAACATGAAAGACTTTCCCAGAACCAAGAGAAGTCCCTGAGTTAATGGTTTCTGAACTCATAATATGTTAATGTTAATTCTTTTGGGGGGAAATGTGGGCACTATGTAGTATAAAGAACATGGATTTGGAGTCCTATCTGGGATGCAATCCTGACTGAGCTATGACATAGCTATTTGCTATGTCATCTTAAGCCAGAAATTTAACTTTTTTTAAAAAAACAATTTATTGAAGTATATCATTCATACATGAACATATATAACCTATAAGTATTCAGTAAACATGGTGAACTTAAAAAACAAACATGCATAACATCATACAGGGCTCCCACACATCACCCCACCACAAATACTTTGCATTGTTCTGAAACATTTGTTAACAAATTATGAAAGAGCATTGTCAAAGTAGTACTACTAACTATAGTCCATATCTTACTCCCCTATACATTTTTTAAAGGATTTTTAAATTTATTTACTTTTATCCATTTTTACCTCCCCGCTTTCCGTTTTTGCTGTTTCTGTGTCCATTCACTGGGCAACTCTCTGTGACTGTTTACTGCCCTCTCTTCTCATCCTTCTCCTCCTATCTTCACTGGGATTCAATCCTCGGAACCTCCGATGTGGGAGAGAGGCATCCTACCACTTGTGCCACCTTGGTTCCTGGTTTTTCGGCGCGTCTCGTCTTGGCTCTCCCTTTTGTCATCTTGCTGTATGGCTCACTGGGCCTGGAGAGCTCAACCGCTCACAGGGCCTGATGGCTCGCGTGCCTTCTATATTTTCCTTTTTTTAATTTTTACCGGGAGGTCCCAGGGATCGAACCCAGGTCCCTCCATATGGGAGACAGATGCCCAACCATTCGAGCCACATGTGTCCCCCTGCTATATCTCTTAAGGTTGATCAAAGATACCTAGAGTTACAGTCTTTTCCCATACAGGATGGTCATATAATAAATCAGGCTTAGTTTATCACCAGCATTCTAAAAACCAGACCTAGGGAGAAAAACTAGGTCTGGGGACACATGCATAGTTTCTAATATAGCAAATGTTTAGCCTACCCTGATTATCACAAAATCAAGACAGTGAGAATATTCACAAGAAATTTAACTTTTGACCCTGTGTCTGCATCTGTAAAATAAGTATAATAATACCTACCTCACAGGGCTCTTGTGAGGGTTAAGATGAACCTAAGTAAAAAACCTAGGTGCCTGGTATTTAATAGATTATTTGTTTAATGCTGCTTATTTTTTGACATTAGTAATTATAATAAAATATTAAGTAGTTAAGCATGGAGGCTCTGAAATTAGCCTACCTGGTTTGAATCCTGGCTTTACTATGTATTAGCTTTATGATCTTGGGCAAATCACATAACCCCTCCATGCCTCAGTTTTTTCACATCTAAAATGGGGATAATAATAGTAACTACCTCATAGGATTACTGGAGGATTAAGTGAAATAATATATTTAAAGCACTTAGAATAGCTGGCCTATGGTAAGCACTCAATAAATATTAAATATATTGCTATTAATTTATTTGTGAAAATGATAAGTAACTGGGAATCAGAAGTGTTATGTTTTAAATTCCATTTATTCGTTTATTAAAAAATATCAATTGGACTTCCGGGAAGATGATGTACTAGTAAGACATGGGAATCTCTTCTCCAGAAAAATGGCTAGAGGACAGGCTGAAACAGCCCCGACAAAGATTTCTAGGGTTTAGGACAGCAGGTGAAGGCTGCACACCATCCAGAGGAGAGAGGGACAAAAGAGGAAAATCACGAGGACAGAACCGTGAGTTGGAACCAGCAGCGGCTGCTGCTGCTGGCACCCTCCCCCATACTCTTTAGAATTCTCGGGCCCCTGGGCCTGCGACTACAGACAAAGGAGGCTCCAGAGTTCTACCACTCCAGGAAAGGGGAGAGAGAGGGACACAGCCTAAGGCTGACTCAGGTTCTGACCCGCAAATTTGGGCTGCGGAGCCCCACAGGCCCTTACAGGCCAGGTGGGACCACACAGTGGTTTGCCCTGGGAGCCTATGAAGGACCGGAGAAATCCGACCCTCCCTTGCAATCTCCCTCTCTCCTAGCCTGGACTAATTGTTGAGGACTCCACAGGAGAGGGGAGAGAGACCCTGGGGCTGACTCGGCTTTTGACTCCCAGGTTTGGTCTGCCTTGTCCTGAGAGCCCTACCAGGCTGGGTGGGGCTGTGCCATTGTTTGCCTTGGAGGCTGCAAGGAGCTAAAGATATACAAACCTCCCAATCTCCTCCTCTACTAACAGGGACTGATTGTTGAGGACTCAGAGGGGAGTGGAAATATTTCCTAGCTGGAAAAAGGGAGGGGGCTGCCAGAGAAGACTGGAGAACTGTCTCAGAAAGTTTTAATTACAAGGCTCTTAGCCCACAGACAGGAAGCTCTATCACACTGATCTGGTCTGTGTCACAATAAATACACTCTGACCAGGCATTGAATTGAGCGCTGCCAAAGCACACCATCTCCTGGCAGACCAAGGAAGTGCACATAAAAAAATTAAAAATAAGTAGGAGACGACTTCCGGGAAGATGGCTGACTAGTAACACACAGGAATCTCTTCTCCAGAAAAATAGCTAGAGAACAGGCTGAAACAGACCCAAAATAGATCTTCTAGGGTTTAGGACAGCAGGGAAAGACTGCATACCACCGAGAGGAGAGAGGGACAAAAGAGAGAAATCGCGACGACAGAACCAGAACCGTGAGTTTTTAATCA